>JAOUZG010038877.1:1136725-1155991 GCA_026289955.1 Argiope argentata | reverse complement strand
GGCGCTAGCTTCATAAGCCAGATAACATCCACGATACCGAAGTCGACTTTTGTATTATGGTCATGTTACTCGGTTACTGGCCATAGCCTCACAGGTTTGTATCACGACCGTCACTCGGCACATATATTTAATGATAATTTTTTTCTAACTCTAATTTTCAATTTTTCTAGCTGGAAAACAAAGTTTTGGATCTTGACTGATTTTAAGATGGATGGGGTCAGGGGGGGGAGCTATCGTTTTTCTAAATATTGGCGCATGCATAAACTGATAGTCTCGTGATTGTTTCAAATGACTTAGTTAATGACTTAAATTAATTAAGAGAAATTGTAAGAGTTCAAAGTATGAATAATTTGGAAATTAAATTGTAACTTTAGTCGGTGATAAATCTCCGAACGAGGTAACCTTCTTCATTATTTTCTGATAATCCTAAAGGACAAAAATGAATGCCTCAAAAGTGATAAATCGACAATTTGATGCCTACGCATTTTGAAGCTTCAAAAACCTCCAACCAAACAATAATATTATGTTCTCACATGATAATCGGATTTTGTTTCAGAATTTTATTTTGTTACTATACTTTTTTATAGTTTTTTTATAGTTATAGTTTTTTACGCACTTTTAATGAAAGTATTATTTCTATATCAGGTTGACGTCCTTTATCTGCTTCATTAAACAATTGTTTGGTTAGAAATTAGTGCATAACTCCTCTACAGAAAGAACCAATAATTCTTGCGCTTTACAAGACATACCCAAGACGTTTTATATTTAATTCCATTTAAAAAAACAGCAAATTGCGCCATCTGCCTACTGTAGACCATTTTTTGGCGCCAGGGAGAAAAATATTGGCTACTATGATTTTTCATTATCAAGATACGTTTTTAGGAACATCAATTACCTAAGAAGAAACAAGTATATCGGATTTATTAAATCTATTAGATCCTCTGATCACACAAATGATAATTGAATCCATAATTTATTTCGTTTATCTTTTAGGTTCCGGTTGTTTGATGAATTTCTAGTAATATAAGAAAGGATATTCGTCCCAAGTTTAATGACTTTTTAAAATGTTATTAAGAATTATTTTAATCTATTATTATATTACAAAACCTTATTGAAAATTTCAAAGCTTTTGTTACATTTTTTTGCGTGCCGGCTTTCTGGCTCAGAGGTAGCGCGACTTCCTCATGTTCTGGGAGTCCCAGTTGGGGCATGGTTGTTCTTCTGCGTGCTATCTGTGAGATGTGTGACTTTGACCCCCTGTAAAAAAGGGCTGTGCAAGCAAATGCGGTGAGTGTGTATCTAAGTCGTACTCTTGGCCCTAGTTGTTGCTATTTCAAAAACAAAAGACGCTCCTTTCGACTTAAATCTGCTGCTGTATCAGCGGAGGTCTTGCGATACAGGCAAGTGCGATAAGTAACAACGGCAACGTTCTTTTTTTGTTGGTTTTTGAATATTCTTTTAATTGGAAAATAATCAAATCTCCCTGAATCCGAAAAACAAAATTATGTGCGTCTGTGAACGTATAAACTTAAAAACGCTTTGAGTTAGATGGATGTAATTTGATATATGGAATGTTGTTGTTGTTTCTTATGGCACTTGCCATTGACAAGCTCGCTGATTTGATTCCACTGAAATTCTTGCCATTTATATCAATCTGATGCCCATTATAACCAGCGTAAGAGTAACTAATAATGACAAAGAAGATATTAAGTCATTCCGAAGCTAATATTTCGTCTTATTTTTATTTCAAAGACAAAATCGATAGATAGGACAAAGAGAAAAGCGACTACTCATCCAAAGACCGCCATTTAACATTGGTCCAACTTATAAGAACATAGAAAGATTTTGTGAAATTTTAAAACAGAATGTTATTTCGGTAATCAAATGCTTCGTTTTCTTTAGTTTTCATATATTCTCTAATTTTTAAGACGGAATTGAAAATGGAATCGATGAAGTGTGCGCTTATTTTTCAGATTAGAGCAATAAACTTTTGGAAAATGCACAGGATTTTTTTATTTTATTTTCAAAGCCAAACTTGATTGGGGCGGGGGAAAGATCGCCGTTTAACATGGTCTACCTTATTATGAAATTTTGGAAAAGGTCTTGTTGCTGCTGTTTCTTATGGTCCTTGCCATGAACAAGCTAGCTGAGTAGTCAGCAATTTAAGCCTAATCAGCGTCTCTTGTTTTGTAGTAGTGCTGACTTGATCAAAGAGTACGACTTTGGCTACTCTTTGCTAATCTTTGTATATTCGCTTGTATAATCCTGTTTTACAGGGGAAATTACAGGTTACATTCACATAGCTTGCAGATAGAACACAGAAGAGCAACCCTGCCCCAACTGGGACTGGAACCCGGGACGACCAATTAACGGGGAAGACACGCTACCCCTAGGCCAGGACGCCGGCGGTATACGGGATTAGTATCGGACTAATAGATTTCTATCGTATTTTGAATGCAATACTCAGAGAAAGTCTGCCTGTCGGGGTAAAATAAGTGGTGTAAAGAACTAGACAAATAAAATCTGGAATAATTAACATCTAAATGGCGGATCCATATTCAATTTTCAGCGAAATTCCTTAACGTGTGGGCTGCCGTGATAATACAAAAATGCCAAGTTTTAAATTTATGAAATCTGATATTTCATTCTGTTACTAAAATTGCAAAGTTATGCCGAATTTTGATTTCCATCGGTTTGGGGAAAAAAAATGTGACAAAAATGTATCTTCTTTTTTCTTCAGTGCTCTGCGAAACAAAAACGATCATGTTCTGCAGCATTCGAAACACTTAAAATCTTATTCAAAATCCACAAGTTTTGTACACAAGGATTTAATTTTATTTAGTTATCTTAACGTCCCACTGGAAAGTAAAAATAGGGTTACATCGGGAAGAACCTCATGATTTTTGGCTTTCAGATGACTAGGAAGACATCAGAGCTGGCATCCTTCTTGAAACCATGAATCTCATGAACGAAGGATGTTCGGCCAGTGATGGTTACTTCCAACTCTGACTTATCTTTAGTCCATTTAGATTTTGAATCCAATGTTCACCAATTCTGAATCCTGCAACTTACCATTACACCATCGTGAATCCTTGTGCGTGAGAGAGTGAGGTGAATCTTTATTAGGGAAGAATGCGAGAAATTTTCAGAGAAACTTACCTATAAGTCATTATAAATAAAACCATTATTGTCATTATATGAAAAAAGCTGCGAATAAAAAGCGTTTAAATACTGTGCATGAAATATTTGTAAAGAAGGAAACTAAAATGTTTAAATTACGCAAATAATGTACTATTTATATGGGAAGGTCAGAGAGCAAAATTTGAAAACGGGAAAAAAATATTGTGGCTGTTTCTCCTTTGTAGATATCTGAGCCCTAAGGAATCTTCATCTGGAATTAATTTAACAAAAAACAAGTTATAAATTTTTCATTAATTATTGTTAAAGTATTAAAATTCATTTCCATGTTGTATTATGAAAACAATGATAATCATGATGATGGTGACGTGTCCGCTTTACGGCGGAAAGAGAGGTGCAGTAGCTTCTGAGGGTGTGGACCACTGAGCACCAGAGGACAGAAGTCTGACTTTTAGCTCATACGAAGATGACACACCCTTATCACATTCGCTTGCACACCCTTTTTACAAGAGGGGGGAGGTGCACCTTCACACATCTCACAGACAGAACACAGAACAACCATGCCCTTATCGGGACTCGAATCCGGGACGCCCAGATCACGAGGAAGACGCGCTACCTCTGTGTTAGGACGCCGGCAACATTGATCAATTTAAATTTAAATTCAACGTTCCTTCTAACAACATTTTATGCATCAACGTTAATGCACAGCATTTTTTTTATTTCTTATAAAATGTTTGTTATTATAAATTACACAACAATGTTTTTCAAAGAATTTATTATTATTATTAGTAGTATTAGTATTATTTGTAATGATTTCATCCTGTCTGCCTTGTTAGGCATAGCATTGAACAAACTCCACTTTGCGAATTCTAACGACTTCAAATGGAACGGACTTCAAACGGATTTAATCTGTATTGTACAGATGGAGAATATTTTATAGTATAAGACCTTAAATGTGCAGTTTCTCTAGTTTAGAAATAAGATCATCGTGTCACTATTCTTCTTATAATATCGATAGATTACTTTCTTTCCAACCAAAAGTCAGAATTCGAATCACGAAAAAACTTTCTTCGTAATTTGAAGCATCTTTCTAATGTGAAAAAATTAGTTTCTCAAAATAATATTAATATTTTTTCTTCCTTATATCCATTTGATTGGATTTGAAAATTTTGAAACTAAATTCTAACGATTTTATTATTTAAGAAGAACAGATTGATAAATTATTAGCAAAATGAGTTGAAATGTTTTAAGTTTAAGAATTTTTGAAGATTAGAATTTGAAGGTTATTTAAAATTTTTGAAGATTATTTCCAAAATTTGAATTTTAGTTTATTTACTGTTAGTTTAATGTATAAAAGGATTCAGAATTGCGGATTTTTTTTTCTTTTTACCTGTGAGACAATGTTTACATATGCCAGATTCCAATTCATCATCAGTCATTATCCTACCATGAGTTTGGGTTTTTAAATGTACGTTTTTTATAAGCCGGGGAGCCCTGTTCATTTAGGAAAATCTACACTAAATTTAATAAATAACGGAACTAATAAAATGAAATGGCTTTTAAGGTTTAATTAAAAAAATCTGAAACATGATTGTAAATTCAAAAACAATAATAAAAAGAAACATGATTTGAGCTCAGTTTCAATGTTAGAAACAAATGTTTTAAATTAAAGGCTTTAATCAAGATTTAAAAAATGAAAATAATAGATTTATTTACAGTAGTTTTAAGTTAAAAAAGTCATTTTCTTCAATATGTTTTAAGAAAATCCGTTTTAAAACTGAACCATCATGAATTAAAAAATGTGATATAAGTGCTTTTTCAATAAATAAATAAACTCTGTACTTGACAATGCTTGGAAATTATTATGTTTAATTGTGCAATTTTAATGCTTATTAATATATTTAATTTAAATTAGAACGATGGAAATCAACAAGGAAACATTTCCAAGCTTTAGAAGTGAAAGGTTTTCTTTATACGGAAATTTCATAGTTCAATTCTCGCATTCAAAGAACTGTTTATGCATTGCTTGTTTACTAAATGACTATGTTTTAATAAAATAATTAGTTTAAAAGTTAAATTTTTAATTTTAATTATAATTACTTGATCAATTAAAATTACTTAATGTGTGTTTGTTTTGCATTATTTATTAAAGCTTTTTAATACTAAAAGAAATGTCATTTTTCTACCATTTTCAAATGAAAGCTTTTTGCGTTTCTATTGTTGCATATTTATTTTTATACACTCAATTTCTCTTAAAATTCTTATTTTTGGAAAAATATTTTTTTTATAACAGTCTCGTTAGCTTGAGTTTACTGAAATTCCTTTGTAACATTAGATTTTGAATTTCAGTTTTTTTCTTCTTTTTTATCATGTCAGAACATGTTTTTATGGTGAGGTTTTTGGCGTCAAGAAAAATCTGTGGGCGAAAAATAAAAACGTCATTATCTGCACGAGCATCTAAAAAAAGCCTTTAATAACTTATTGCCATCGCATTTACAAAATTTATTTTTTTTAAAAAGTTAATAACTTCAGCAAATAAAACCTTGAAAAATGTCAATTTGAGCGCGTGATTATATGAAATGAAATAAATAGGAAATGCTATATTTTTTTAAAACAATAAATGCGAGACAAGGTTGTTTGGATCGTTCGCAATACTAAAATAAATCAATCAACGAAACAATTAAAATGAACAAAAATATAATTTAAATCGCACGATCACGAGGTGCTTGGCCACTCAAAAAATGATGTTCTGACATGATGCATTGAAATACGCATAGCAGATTTCATTTTAATCTTTATTTTATTATTATCATTATTAAGAAGATATTTTTTTTATTATAATTCCCTCAGTTTGAGATTAACAAAATTCTGCTGGAATATTAGTCTCTAAATTTTTCAGTTAATTATTATTATTATTATTTAAAATAATAATTAACTTAAATTTTGACTACTGCTGTTTAGAATCCTTATCCTCAACATTGCTACTGTTTGCTGCCGCGAGTGGATTAATCGAGGTGCAGATTTCACGTAGTTTCACCTTCCGATGCCACTACCAAAAACAAAATCTGTCTTTTAACGTACATCCGCAGGTGGAAAATCAGTCGCAGGTGTTCATCATTCGATGTAGCAGTAGGAACGGAGCCGATCCATTGGCAAAGGCGCTCCGTTTACGAGTTGGCGATCGAATCATTTCGAAATTACTTCCAGGGAAAATGGCAACGCGCGTGCGAATTTTATGAGCGAGGCGCTGCCACCGCGCGAACCTTATCATTCGAGGAAAAAGTGTTGCGACAAATGACTTGTGTAGTTACGGATGTGAACGTTGGCAGCACCCAATAGTGATGTCGCGGTGAACGATTCGCTCGTCCAATCGTAAGAGTCACCCCGCCGTTTACTGGACAAGTGGGATGGAATGCGAGCTATGTGTTCCACATTTGGCCTTCTGTCCATGTTTTGGCGACACTTTACGTCTTCTCTCTTATCTCGCGTTTAATTAGACATTGGAAGAAGAAAACAAAACTATGCTATTTTGCGAAACAGATTTTAGTTAAGTTTTAAATAGTTCCAAACTTAATAAAGCTCTATTATGAATAGGATATACTTCATATTAATTCAGTTCTTTTCTATTTTGGAGAATAAAATGAAGATAAGTTTTCGTGGCATTTGTTTTCTCCTACCATAATGTGATTTTTTTCTTCTTTTTATTTTCGTAATTTGAAGAAGAATATAGGGTTTAAAAAGTGCTAAATGATGAAAAATATCTGGAAATATTTTTAAGAAAATAAAATAAATAAATAAGAATTTATTGTCTTCATTTGTTAATTTAAAAAAAATAAAAAGGATTACTTGTCTCGTACATATAAGATGTAAGAGACAAATAATTTTTTTGCTTTTAATTTTGTGAAAAATTAGAAAAGGAATCTTAAGTATCATAATATAATATATCATCAACAAAAAATAAAGGTGTATTTGAAATTTAAAAAAATAATTCGTATGATAATTTGTAAAATTTATCTTTATTAAAAACATTTATTAAAAAAAAATTCCTAATTTTTCTACAAAATTTTGCATGAATAAAAGAAAAAAAATAATTAAACAGTTAAACAGAAAACAATTAAACAGTTTTAATTGAAATTATTTACCAGAATAAAATTTATTTATTATTTAAAATTTCAGAAAAAAATTATTGTTCTACAAATAAAAAATATAGCCATTAAAGAATTGATATAGTTTCAAATAAATATATATACTGTATTAAAGAACAAGAAAAAAATATTCAAAATGAATTTATAGAAGGCAAAAACGAAGGTATGGAATTTTGAATGATTAAACGAAGTATGATTAAAGTATTTATTTTTACTCACTCTAACTTGTTTCATGCTTGCGAAAATGGAATTTTAAGTGTGAGTTCGTTTTTACACTCGCATCTTGTTATGCTAGAAGTGTGAAATTTTGTAACTCGCATGCTCTTAAAAACAATCTATTATTTCAAAATTCTCAGATATTAATTATTACTTAACTTATAAGTTGAAGTAAATAGTTAAGTACATGTAACGTTATATGATTGAGAATTTGATTTAAAAATTACTATTCAAGTTTTTGTTTATAATAAGAATTATGAACAGTATATGTCAATATATAAAAAGCAAATAAATAAATATAGCTTTTTCAGCTTGTTAATGTAAATGTCATTTTACAGCTATTTTTTTTAAATGTTTTATTTTTATACATAGAAATTTGCATTGCTTATTTCTTTGTTAACATATGTGTGGGGAAATACGAAATTCAGTAATGATAGAAAATGTATTTAGAATCGATGAAATATCGCTATTGTTTTAATATTTTAAATTTCATCGTGATTGATGAAATTCACTTATCAATACTGATCAATAATTTTTTTTCTTACTTTGTTTCTAAAAAGAAATCCAACATTTTCATTTTGTATTTATTTCGTCTTAGCGCCTTTTTTCATTTAAAGTCTATTCAATATTCTACTAAAAATTAACTTAAATTCTATATTTAGATATTCTGTACTGTGAAACAAAAACTTTTAAATGAAAAAATTAACATATTTATGAATAAAGCAATTTTTTAAAACTTTTACTTCAAGGATTACTTATATATTTCCTCAAGTCCAATACCGTTTAGTAAAGAAAAATCAAAATTAAATATATTTCAGCTAACAAAATTAATTTGAGCAGTGGGAATGTATTTCTTAAAAAAACTGCTGATCATTTGGGGTTTGATTAATGCCTTTAAATTAATGTTTATTTGAAAATAAAACCAATTATATAATAGTTGGAGTTAACATAAATTCCACGATAAAAATGATTACTCACGTTAATATGCAAAGCAGAAGATACATAGAACACAAATTAATTGGGAGTGTTTCTATTCAATGTATTTATTGTTCCAAGAAAATTACTTGAAAAGGCGACATTAAAATTTAAGGTACTCTTTTACTCATTTCCTTCATTGATTTTTACAATTTTTAAAACATAGATTAACATAATTAACTTACATTCACATATAAAATTTTGATTGCAGAACTATTTTAACATCAATTATACAGTAAATAACATCAAATATATGGTTTAAAATGCATTTCGATACTTGTTTATTTTTGCAGTCATTGAGGTTTATCGCCGAAAACCAAGGAATGTCGCCAAGAGTTTTACCTTTTGTAAAATCATATCATATCATATCATTGACTCTCCGATCTTCCCGAAGGCGAATAAATCCAAAACTACATGGTGGGACCGTCGCAACTGAAACACTGGCGGAAACTGTGGTTGAGACCTAAGAGCCATAACCGGCCCCAGTACAACCCTTTCCATAGGAAGTATGCGCCGTCATTGATGAGAAGGGTCAGATTACCACCGATTCATGCACTCTCCAAGGGAGCGAGATCCAACCACCATGCCCGAAGTATCTCTTCCTCTTTTAGATGTGCCCACCGAGGGGATTACATTATGTATAATGGAGCTTGACAATCTTGGCTTAATATGATAGTTTCATAATAAATACTTATATTTCCTCCTCTTGCTTTATTTAATTTAAATCTGCAACAGATTTTCAATTTTTCTTGTAGAAAATTATAATAAATCCTATCCAACTAACTCATTGATTAGTTGGTGATGAAAATATTTCATTCTAAATAAGTCTTTTTTGGAAAAGGATATTCCTAAAAAACTCAACGCACAGATATTTCTGAGATTAATATATTTTCTTTTTGCATACTTCCTGTTGTTGAAAATAATAGCTCCAGTTAAATAATAAGAGATTATATGTTTCTAAATTGGTGAAAATTCACCAACTGTTGCCAAACGGCTTCAATTGAATGGCTTAATCGGCAGTGACACTAGAGATTAATTTATTTTCAATTCTCTAAAATGAACCTGATATCATTTGATCTGTGGTTTGAAAAGAAAATAAATCAGTTTACAATTGATTAGAGAAAATATTAGTATAAAACTAATATTTGATATCTAAATATATAATAAACAAATTTATAAATGCATTGAAACAAATTTTTAAACGTGTATACAAATTTTCTCAGCAATTAAGTAAATAAATACGGAAAGACATTGAAGAAAATAACCAAAGAGGTTGTTTACAAGAGGTTGGAACAATAAACCGCCGTTTCCAATAATATTGAAACTTTTTTTTACCAATTGCAACATTAAATAAAAGAGATTTATAACTAAATTAAACACTTGAAATTATCAAATAGAGTCTGATCCGTCATGGAAGTAGGAATCGAGCGTTGAATGTTGACGAAATCGCAAGTAAATATTTCTGTAAAAGAATAAACAAGTTTATTACAGAATTTTGTTTTGAATACGAGAGGTAAAAAAGTATTTAAATAAATAAATTGCTCTCTTATTTGTTATAAAATAACATCTTATCGCTGAAATAAGAAATATGAAAACATATTCTTTTGTAAATATTGCATTAATACATGTTAGAAAGTGAATAGAATAGGAATAGGCAGTATATATTGCAAACGAAAGCTTGTTTCAGACATAGATGGGGAAATGACTTTAAGGTTTGAAACTTTTTTCTACTTCTTTTTACTATTATTGATAAATATAACGGCTTGTTTATTTCTATGAAATGATTGATTACTATTGATTTAATGTCTACCCTGGAGATTGATTTATCATCAAAAGTAGCTAGAAAAATCTGAAACCTTTGGTGTTTCAATTAATTATTTAAGAAAAATTTATTATTTATTAGCATATTAGAAAGTGAGTATTTTCAGTAAACATAAATATTTTATTTTCTCCTCCTCTCCTTTGGCAATAATACTGTAAACATTGATACCGATTTATGCATAGTTTTCCCCTCTGAGTATCTTTTTCAGATACAAACAAGGAAATTTTTTTAAGGGTATTGACTTGGCCACTCTTTTGGGCGACATTTTCTTCAAATATTTACGTATAAATAAAATTTCATAATCAAACATTTCTTTCTTTTTTTATGAGATTTTTAATTCTATAAATGGTGAGAAAATATTTGCATCTTTATCGAAGAGTCATTGCCATTTCATATGAATTTCGGTTTCTAATTATTCTATAACCGATCTGATGACGAAGTCATGGTTTCGATATAAACAATCTCTGCTTCGGGAAATAATTTGTCCAAAGATACTCCATGTATGTGAACCAGTTGCATGTTATATTAATTACCTAGATTTGCTATTCGTACCAGACGCCTTTGAGGACCAGAGGACAGCTGTTCCGTTGTATATACCGATTATATTTATTTAACTTCAAATAAATATCTCATTCTTAAGAACGCTCATTCTCTCAACATAATACTTTTAAACAAGAAAATAGTAGAAGATATTAAAGCCATGCTGTTTTAAAAATCTTACATCTATTTTGTTAATTGCACAAATAAACCAAACTAGTCAAGTTTAGTCCTGCAAAATCATGATGCAATTACAAAATAATTATGCGAATAATGCATGTTCGAATTGCACTTTATCTATCGCAATAAAGCGGTAATCTGTATTAATTGCAGAGATAATTGTAGTTGTTGTCCTTCCGCTTTATAACGGAAGGAAGGGTGCAGTAGCGTGTGAGGGTATGGCTCTGAGGGAGCACCCGAGGGCAGAAGTCTGACTTCTAGACGGACAGGGTTTTTACGGGCGGGCTTCATTCATGCATTTCATTCATTCATCCACTGATCGTAATTTAGACCTGGAACAGAGAACGAACACCTCTAATCCTGTACCCTAAGCGGTATTCCTCTCGACATGAAATACTTAGGGACCACGACATATTTTAACGAGTGCTAGTCACCTCACGCACGGAGAGTCTTCTACTTCTGATTTATGTTAACTTTGAGTTAAACAAAAAGGGTTTGTGAAGTCTGAATTTCTAGATGAATTCGAAATATTTCTTTATGTCCATCAAATGCGATATTTTAATTTTATAAGAAATTATTGCGTCTAATGTATATTTTGTAGATTCTTTTAACTCCTTCAGAAAACAGCTGTTGTATTCCGTAACTGCAACTTTTATTGCATGTTTTATCATTTAGAGTTTTTATTAGGGATAGGAAATTTCTGTTTAAGATCTTGTCTTATGAATAACACTGAACAGAAGAAAACCATTCAAGAATTTGGGGAAAAAATTTCTTGAATATCTTTCGAAACTGGGGTATTTTTAATCAATTCATTATATTAATGCTCTAATGCCAGAAGATTGAAATGGCTCTACTAGGTGACGAATGAATGAGTCAATCAATGAGCTGTTTTTCCTCGGTAAGGAATCAAACGATAAATGAAATTATTTTCCTGGATAATGAATTAATGAATGAGATGGCTCTGCTGGGTGATCGATCGATCGATCGATCAATCAATCAATCAATCAAGAAGCCAGTTATCCTGGATGGTAGTGAATGAATTAATCAACCAATGTGCTTATTCTCTTGGGTAACGAATGAATCTTAATAAATGAGCCGGCTCTCCTGGATGATGAAGGAATGAACAAATCAATCAATGAGCTTGTTTATCTGATTAATGAATGAATGAATCAATGAGCATGATCTTCAGGATAATGAAAGAATGAATCAATGAGCATGATCTTCAGGGCGATGAAAGAATGAATGAATCAATCAATGAGTTTGTTCTCCTGGGTAATGAATGAATCAATCAATGAGCTGGAACTCCTGGATGATGATGATGAAGGTATGAATCAATTAATGAGCCTATTCTCCTGGCAATTAACCAATTAATCAATGAGCTGGATATCTTGGATAATGAAAGAATCAATCAATCAATCAATCAATCAATCAATCAATGAGCTTGTTCTCCTGGGTAATGAATCAATCAATCAATTAGCTTGTTCTCCTGGGTAATGAATGAGCTGGTTCTCTGGGGTGATGACAGAATGAATCAATCAATGAGCTTGTTCTCATGGGTGATGACAGAATGAATCAATCAATAAGCGAGTTCTCCTGGGTGATGAATCAATGCAACAATTTACCATCATCAATTGCTCCTATTGCGTTTTCATCGCAAAACAAACTAATATCGCAATAATATTTAAAAAGTGATATTTTTATGTAATACAGGGAATGACACTGTCATTAATTATTTTGACACAACTATTACTGTTCATCATTTGAAAGACAAAAGTATAAACTTGTATATTGACAGCTCTAGGAATTGTATAAGTGAATATTGTAAATTGCTCAAATGAGCCCTTAAAAAATTGATTTTAATGATTTGTCCATTATTGAATGAATTCACAGGAAACAATATTACGTGTAGATAAGCAACTATGTCAAAATAATAATGAAATCACATTTTTATAATACGTTTTTAACAACCCAGTAAAATTGTTTTAGACATTTCTGAAGCTTTGAGTTATTAATGGATTAGTCAAGTGAGCCCTATAATACCAGGAAAGTTGACTTTTATTATTAATAGTTGTTTTGCATTAAAACAATTAGCAATTTATCAACAGCTGTTATTGAATGCATATCCAAACAAATGAACTAAATGTAAATAACTATATCTAGAAAATAGTCAGCCCTCAATTTTTTAAATAAAAATAATAAATTTTCTAAAACAAGTAAAATTATTTTAAACAATTAGGACAGAGAATAAGTTAATTCGTATTTATTTTGTCTTAACAAAAAAAGACATTTGATACCAGAACTATAGAAAGAGAAACGAAAAATGCAAATACATAGAGACAACATGCTTCGATAAATAGCCTGTACTCGCAAATAATCCAACTACGAACCAAGGAAAATATTTACATTTTTGAAGCTGGAATTTCATTCATTTTTAAAACAGAAATCAACATCAAAACAAGGCCTAAGATTACGTGTTTACTTAATATTATGTTTCCAAATCATCCTGTTCAGAAACTACAATGCAAAAAACCGAAACAAAACGGAAGTTTTCATGTATTTTTTTTAATCGTCTTAGTCATACGTCTCGTTATTTTTTAAGTAGCTCATTGGAAATGTTGCGCACGGTGCCAAGTGTTTCTGGCACCATTGAGAAAACCCGTTCGGTTCACGAAAACACTGCCAATTGTTGTTTGTTAACACTTCCCATCTGCGGGCCCCGATTCACAAACAGACGTTATCGCAGCCAAGGGGAGACAGTGCTAAACGAGAACGGGACGCGATTTCTGCCGAGTTCTTTGGACTCTTTCAGCAAAATTCACACTTCAACGCCTGTTTTTAAGGCCCTTTATTGCGGATCTAACACAAAATGCAGCTGTTCTGAAGAATAGTTTTACTGCAGACCCCAACATTTAGTTCAGACTTCAACGCCTTTGTCTCGAAGTGCTTTTTTAGTAGTCCTAACGGGATTCCGTGTGTAAGCCACTTGCAGTTAGAACAATTCGTTTGTTTGAGGCAAGTAAGAGATATTGCTTGAAAAACATACATTGCATTTTTTGGGCTATAGCAACTGCTAGAAATAACACAGATATTAATTCTATTGCAGAATGTGACGGATTATTTGGTATGCATAAGCATTTATTGTACTGATTTTTAACATCCTTAAATGGCTTAATTTAAAATTATATGAATATGTAATTATTTTATATTATATATATATATATATATATATATATATATAAACTCTTAATTTGAATCCTAATTAATTTCCAAAGCCCTATCTTAATTTAGCCCATAGTAATATCATTCTAAAATATTCTCTTATTTAATGATCCATTTCACTCGCTCTAGTTAATTAATTCAAGAGAAGCTGTGTAAAATTGCTGAAACAGCTAAACGCCTGTTACTTTCTCACACTCCGTGGGAGAGATGAAAATTGCTGACCTAAACAAAATACTTTTAAAAAGATCCCTGTGTTTCCTTTACCTCTTATATGTGAGAATTGGAAATCCAAACTGAAGTCCAAGTTTATAATCTCTTGGTATTTAAGACCAGGGATAATGATTTCTCGCCCCTTTTTGTACACTTAGCTTTTCTGTCAGTTCTGTGTTGTGCTCGTCGCTTTCGCTTGTAAATAATGCCTGCTCCCGTGATGGAATAAAAAGAACTAAAAATTCAACCTGTATTCTCCATGATTTCGGCCACGACTCTGCTATTTATTCTCAACAAATCATTTAAATGTGTTTTTCATTATATTATATATATGCGCGTGTGTGCAACATTATTATTTGTTGAAAACGGAAGGTGGTTTCGAAGATATAGATGACCAGGGCCTTATTAAGGCAGGGGCATACGGGGCAGCTGCCCAGGGCCCAAACATAAATGGGGCCCCCAAATCGAATAGAAATTTTATTTTACGCTTCTTTCTTAAATGAATGTCCTTCATTACTAAAGTAGTCAAGCAGAGAGGACCCCAAAGGAGTTTTTGCTCCGAGCCCCAACTGGGCTAAGTCGGACTCTGTAGATGGCACTTTGAATGTTTAAGTTCATTTTATTACATGGCGGGAGACATACGTATTCAGTACAAGCAGAAGCATGAAAGCTCGTGAAACTTTTATCCCTGTGAATATATACTATTCGATTTCAATAGCGATTTCTATAGCATATCCATCTCATAAAGTTATAGAACAAACAATCAAAATTATTGAGTACAGAGGAAAGGAAGAGGGGGGAAGGGGTTGACTCAGCCTTGCGCAGAAATGTAGTCCTAACCAAAATAACATCATGTTCTCACATAACAAAAAGCGATTTTGTAAGACTGTTTCCTCAAATATAATCAGTTAATTGATTTTCTTCTTAATAACAAATTACATCATCAACTCGGTTCCATTCCTGTCTGATAAACACCGACCGATGGTTTAGATTTTAACGGAAGAATTATACACCAGATTTTATTCTTATAACTTAGATTTTCTTGAGTCATTGCGTTCAGACAGATATTATTTCAAAAATGTATTTTTAGAACTAAGAGTTCTGAATTTCGGAAATTCATCAAAATGGCAAAATGACACTTAAGAAAAATTAGAGTATTTTCTTTTTGCATACTTTGTGTAAGAAGAGGGAATCTCTCTCTCTCCCTCTTTATATATATATATATATATATATATATATATAAAGAGGGAGATGACAAACTATTCCTTAAAAAATGTATATTTAGTCATGAAAGAAAACCGCCGCCCTTTGTAAGAGTGACGGTTAGTGGTTAATTTATCAACTTCATCGGAAACCGCAAAGAAAATAGACGTCGTGGTCAGAGCGATAGCATCTGCTTTGAAACCTAACATTATTGGATTACGCTGGAGTCATGAATGCGAATGACTCTCTGAGATGGACATGAGCATAGACTACCTTACACCTTCATTAGGATAAGATCGGAATACTAAATACATGTTTTATTTCTGAGAAAGAGATTGTATTTTTCAATTCCTACTATTAGTTCCACTCTACTTATATGTATCTTCTTTCAAATTTTCAATCGTTAATATAATACTTTTTATTCATCCACTCAACTTGTAGTGGATGATACTCTGTGTTAATACAGTTTTTCAAATATTATTTCATCAGTTTTTTTATTAATTAATTAAAAACTAACATTCTCGCCAAAAACTTTCATTTAACCATGGCCAAAAGTAACGAATTAAGCTTATCCCCCCCACGCTAATGATGTTAGGCTTAACATGTTTTCGGTCCATTATTTCAAACGATTCTGTTTATTTTCTTAATGTTTGATGCATTTTACATTAAATAATGTAATTAATCCTTTTTGTGGATTAATTTTGAAGTACTTTCGAATTAAAATAATACAGAATATAGAAAATTAAAACTTCATAATTTGTACTGCGTTACCTTGACTGGTGTAGAAAATTCAAGCATTAGGGTTTACCTCAATGGACGTTGAAAATTCATCAATATAATTTTTGATAAATTATTTATAGTAATTTAATTATTAGGCCTCGATAGCCTGGTTGGTAGGGCATTAGATTCGCATTACTTGGGGT
Organism: Argiope argentata; assembly: GCA_026289955.1. Taxonomy (NCBI): domain Eukaryota; kingdom Metazoa; phylum Arthropoda; class Arachnida; order Araneae; family Araneidae; genus Argiope; species Argiope argentata. The sequence continues at coordinate 1,139,423 of JAOUZG010038877.1, read as the reverse complement.
GCTAGTTCGAACCTACCAGCCGAAGACTCTCCGTGTTTGTGTGGGTATTTGAACGAGAAATCTTTCGTGGTCATAAAGTCCTCCATGTCTAGAGTAATACCACTGGGAGTACTAACCACCCAAAAGAGTCATTGTGTTGCTTTAAAACGGGACGTTAATATAACTAAACTTAACTTCAGATAATTACTGACAGAAAACTTCAAGAATACTATTATCTTCAGCAGTTGCCAAAATTCTTATTTTATTTCTGTGTTTAAAAAGCCACAAAATAAAAACTTTAATCATCAAAATTCCATTGTTGAAAGGATTGTTAGAGATTTCGTCTATTCGATCCTAGCTAGAGAAATGTGTCCCAAGTATAAAGTAAAGAAAGCCTTTGAAATGAATTAGTGGCGTCACTTGAAAGCATGGAGGTTATACAATGTATAGGATGGGATAAGTTTCCGGTTCTGGTGGGTAAAAAAATATCAGTATCTATGCTTCTTTATAACTGTTACAACCACGTTTCACATATTTAAAAAGAAAGAAAATATATTCTTATTTCATTCGTGAGAGGATAAAAATGATTTCGTCTATCCGACCGTTATCAGGAAAGTGTGTTCATTTTGAAGTAGAGAAAGTATTTACAAAGAATAAATAACCATAGCTGTACTATATGATGTCCAGTTACGGTATTAAATGTTGCGCCGATTTATCAGTCCCAGAGGGTAAAAAAGTATCAGTGTCTACGCTCCTGTAGTCTGTAGTGCTTTGTGCTACCCTCTAAGACCATAGATCACTAAAATTTAATTAATCCCAATACCTTAGAAATCTGCCATAGCTGTATAAGCCTTTGTAAATGAATTTGCCTTTGTAATTGCCTTTGTAAATTGTGTTGCCTTCTAAGACCGTAGATCACTAATATTTAACTATCCCGATACCCTAGAATTACACCATGACAATAGATGCCTCTGTAACTGTAACCCCTCATACTATCCTCTAAGAATATAATCCAAATATATTTTATCAGTTCTGATACTCTAGAAATATGTCATATTAATGGATGTCCATCTCAAAATAATATAACCGACCAATTACTGCATTTCTGGCACCGTTTTTTTAGGCTTATATGTACGCCTTCACTTTAAAAACTATCCAGAGTGGAATTATAGCAGAAATTTTGAAATAGGATCAAGATTGCAAAGACGTTTAAGATTCTAGTTTCAAAAAACTAGAGAATCCTAACGCTTAAGAATCAAACGAAGTTACATTATTAGAAGAACACGCAGAAGATATATCATTGATATATAACTATATCACTCAATTATCGTTTATGATTTCCTCGTGATTTCAGCATTCAGTTTCTATCGTTACCGTGATTCCTTTATTTTAACTTTTTATACTTTCATTCTCTTGTGTATACGTTACGCTTGAAATCTCTGGAAAAATATTGAGAGATGTAATTTCTGAACATTTTTTTTCCAAGAGAAAGGAACACGAATGAAAAGTGTTAAATCCCAATTTAGTTAAAAAAAATAGTGAATCCTAGCGCAGGAATATCAAATGAAGTCACAATTTTTTCGGATATTATATATATATATATATATATATATATATATATATATATATATATATAGGAATTTACGTTGAGTTTACGTCTTAAGATGTTTTATACTATTGTAGTTGGATCCAATCAATCCGTTATTATTATTATATATTTCCCTTATTTGCGCACTTGTGATCCCGAGAAAATTAATCAGAGAATTTAACTTGGGTAAACGGATTAGATAGTGAAAAAAAATTAAGTTTAAGCCCCCTGTTTCAGTAAAGCTTGTGAATTCCAGCACCAGAATATCAAGCGAAGTCACAATCCTGGAAGATTATGGAGAAGAAATATATCGACAATATATATCTATATAACTCAGATATCGCTCAAATTTTTTTCTTGAATTTTCGTTGTTGCTATGCACATAATGAATATTTTATCTTATTACTTATATGCACATTTGGGATCGGAAGAAAAATATTGAGAGACGTAATTTCAGAAGATATTTTTTTCAAGTAAATTGGACACGAGTGAAAATTAAAGAGTAAGACTCCAGTTCAGTTAAAAATGGTGAACTCAAGCACTGGAAAATCAAAAGAAATCACCATTTTGATGGATCATGCAGAATACATTATATATCATTCAAAAATACTTTGACGATTTAATGTTAAATTTCCGTCTTAATATGATTTCTACTGGTGTCGTTTTGTCCAATTAATCCTTTATTTTCTACTATTTTTTTCAATTACTCGTTCATTTGTGATATCAATAAAATTAATCTGAGAGGATTTCTTTGTTACATAGGATAATGGTGGAAAAAAATTAAGACCCCTGTTTCAGCAAAAATTCTAAAGCCTAGCTCAGAAAATCAAGTGACGTCACAATCCTGGAAGATCAAACAGAAGAAATATATCAGCCACATCAATTAATGATCACTCAAGAGTTCCTCGTGAACTCCGAATTCAGTTTCTATTGTTACAATGCATCCAACGAATATTGTATTTTCTTTCTCATATGTAGCATATTCAGTCTGGGGAAAAATATTGAGAAACGAAATTTTTGAATATTTTTTTTTCAAGTATGAACGTGAGTGAAAAGTGTAAGATCTCGGTTTAACCAAAATTAGTGAACCCAAGCGCCGGAATATCAAATGAAGTCACAATTTTGGCAGAT
>JAOUZG010038877.1:1121172-1131891 GCA_026289955.1 Argiope argentata | reverse complement strand
TATGCATATCAATATACATTCAATATGCATATCAATATACATTCAATACGCATATCAATATACATTCAATACGCATATCATTGTACATTCAATACGCATATCATTGTACATTCAATACGCATATAATTACACATTCAACACGCATATCATTACACATTCAACATGCATATTAATATGCATATCATTACACATTCAACATGCATATTAATATGCATATCAACATACATTCAACATGCATATTAATATGCATATCAATATACATTCAACATGTATATTAATATGCATATCAATATACATTCAACATGTATATTAATATGCATATCAATATACATTCAACATGTATATTAATATGCATATCAATATACATTCAACATGTATATTATTATTCATATCAATATATATTCAATATCAATATGCATATCAATATACATTCAGTACTAATATGCATATCAGTATACCTTCAATATCAATATACATACAATATCCATTTTCGATGCACTTTACTATACGAGAAACTAAGCAGATATTATTTTAAAACATGCGAATATAAGTTGTGGAGCATTTTTATATATTATAAAATGCTCAAAAAATTATTAAACTATGAGAATTTAAACAGAAAATACTGCATAATTTAAAAACATACGAGATACGAAATTAAATACACTCCATAATTGTTAACATATGGAAGTTTTGAAGAAATCACTTTTACAAGTGTTACTTACGTATTTTAATAATCGCTAATGACTCCATTCGAAAGTCCAAAAACTACGAGTAACTGAGATGTAAATTTGTAAGGGAAAAAGTAAAACTTGGATTCCCGATTCGCTTCACTGAATGAGAAATTAAGCGCGTAATTTTAAATATACGAGAATATAAGCATAAAAAGTTCCACAATTCAGAAAACTATGAGAAACTGATTGCAAAATGCTCCACTATTTATAAATGTACGAGTAAAAACTTAAAATAATTTTCTAATACATGAAATTTTAATTAAAAAAACTGTTTCACAAGTGTAACTTAAGCATCTTAATAGTCGGTAATAACTCCATTCGAAAGATCATAAACTACGAATGACTGCGTCATCAACGAATAAAATCAAAAACATTTGCATTATGATTGGAAAAAATTCCACAAATTTAAATGTCTAAATGCAGAATTTCATTATAGATTTCTAGTAGTGAATGCCAGATTCATTTCAAATGATTAAAATACCTGTTACTTTAAAATGCTAGACGAAAGTTACATTGATGACTATTGAATTGGGCATACTGATACAGTCAAATTGTTATTTTAAATTTCCATGAAAGATTATAATGAGAATCAGTAAACGATGTATGTTGATTCGTTTTCTTCTTATGGTCAGCTTGCAATAACATTGAATTACATTTTTTTCAATCAGAAACACTCATTGGTTTCTATTAAACTCTTTAAAATTCAGAATAATATTTCCAAGATAAATAAAAATAGATAATAATCAATATTTCTGGGCTTTATTATAACTACAAACTGCTATGGTACAGCCCTAGTAAACTATTCCAAACAACAAACTATTTACATTAATCCCGCAGTTAGTGACGCAATATAGATGCAACTTCAAATTATTAGTCCTAATTTCCTCATTGAAAACATTCTCGAGAGTCAGAATTGAGAAGACATTTCACACATTGTATAATTAGAAAGCCAAAAGTTATATTTGACTTTACATTGAACTGATGTGCCTTCAAACTAATTTATCAGAAGTAACCACTGGAAACGTATTTTTATCTTACCTAAATAAAGTTTCAGAAATTGTGTTGTTGTTTCTTATGGCACTTGCCATGGACAAGCTCGTTGAGGTAGTCAGCAATTTAAGCCTAACCAGCGTCTCTTATTTTGAAGTAGCGCCATCTAAGGCCAAGAGTACGACTTTTGCAACTCACTCATCCCATTCGCTTGCAAAGCCCCTTTTTTCAGGGGGGCACATTCCCACACCTTGCAGATAGAACAACCATGCCCGAATCGGGACTCGAATCCAGGAAGCCCACGGGAAAGACGAGCTACCCATATGTCGGAATGATAACTAAAAATTTCCTTTTTATTTAAAATTCTAATTAATTACTTTTTTTTGCAGTTCTTCTGGGAGCAGTCCTTGTTATCCGTCTTGCTGTTATTCTGCTTTCGCGGAGTATTGTTTGGATTTTTTAGTGCAAGAACCATAGCAACATCATGCTGTGTCAAACTAACTGGAGTATCATTTAAATAAAAGTGCTAAGCTAATGTGTGCAAAAATAAATTGAAAAAATGAAATAAAAATACTTTAATTATATAGATAAAAACCGATGGTTTTTAAAAGCAGAAAAAAAAGGGAGAATGGAGAGTTTTTTGAATTGAAATACTGCTTTTTTTTTTGAAGAATTTTGCTTTATTATTGGATGGTAAATATATTTGATATCAACCAAAGCTTTCTTAATTACACGTTTTTTGCCATTTCCCAGTTGGTTTTTAAAAGTATTTACAACTAATTAATAAAAAGTTTTGAAATAAATAATTTTAAATAAAAATAACCTTTTTTGGAAATTTCTTTTTAAGAATTAAGAAAATTAATAAAACGAACATAACTTTAAAGCCAAGCTTTTATTTATACTCTGGGTATTCATTGTATTAAGTCATGCGTATTGAAATAACTTTTTTTTAAAAAAAAAAATCTTGTCGTAGAGTATTAAATAATATTTAGAGCGTTATCATTTTCAAATAAATTAGCTTAGCATAAATAATTTAATTCAAATTAGTTAGTGAATATATATAAAAAATGAAAAGAAGGTGTATATTGATTTGTTTTATAATATTATTTTAGTAGCAATAAATGAATAACAAAATAACATACATGAAAATTCCAAAATAACATAATAAATAAAAATAAATCAACATTAAGAAACTAACTCTGTTTATCTGTATAACTCTGTTTCTCTGTTAGAATACAGGTTTATTTTTTTCACATAGTTCTCAATTCATATTTCAAGATAAAAAATTTAACCCTTCTACTTACATTTGCCCCAACTCTTTGAAAGTCCTCCTATCATCCCCCAATGAAATACATTTCTTTAAAACGGAAATAATATTAAAACCATTCTTTACAAACTTAACTAAAAACAATTTTTTATGGAAAATGGTACATATTTTTCACTTTTTCGTCTGTTATTAATATCTATTATTTACAAACTCATCATTAAGTAGTGTCAATAATAGAAAAACAAAATTTAATTTAACTAATGATTAGAATTATGAATTTTCTCTAAAAACCCACAAGCATATAGAAATTCAAATTTTTAACACATCAGAGTGTGAAAACAAAATTCAATCTAATCAAACATACACACATTGTGTTAAATAAAAATATTTTAAGAAATTATTAGTTTTATAGGTCTTAATGTAATATTGTTAGGGTTACTTAATGCATTAGTTACCTATTAATGCAGCGGAAATGCAATTATTGAATATACTGATGTAAAGAATGAATATAATATGATGACAATAATAATCCTATTCAATTAATGCTAGATCTTAATACGCCTACAATAGGGTACAAGATCTGAAATATGAGCAGATTACATTTCGTATTGGAAAATGAAGATATAGAGGATTAATTCTTGTTACGGGAAGCAAGCAAACATTTTAGTATAGTTACTTTTAGCTTGAGTGGCATCATCTTTGCTACAGTGGTTATTCTATTAATTAACTTTTTTGTTTGAACTTCTACTTTTCGTTAAGAAAATAAATACATAGATTATATTAACATCTTTCAACAGTTTCTAATCATTTTCAGGAAATACTCTCAATGTGGAATTTCGCTCGTTCAAAATTTCTGTTAAGTTTCATTGAGATAATATTTATCTCTTGTGAAGGAATGAAATATTTCCTTTAAATATAATTTATTTTTACTGAAGTTCTCATCACTCTTACACAAAAAATCAATACGTGCTTTTTTTTTTTTTTGCTTTGGTATGTTTAAAATGGGCTAATGTTTGAATAATCAGATTTTCAAAATTTTGCAAAAAAATACTTGCAAATGCAAATAAAAAAATATTGATTATTGAGTAAATTAAAAAAATATACATTATTGAAAACATAAGAAAAATTCATTTCATTAATTTAAGAATAAGATGCTATTTGCAAAAAAATTGCAAAATTAGTTAAATAATATAAATTATACTTTCATATAGATAGTTAGCTCTTCCATAAAACAAGATTATAAAAATATTATATGAGATAAAGATAAGATTCCATAAAGAAGATAATAAACTTTAAAATTTCAATTATTGAAACCAAAATAAGAAAAATCATTCACTTTATACAAGATGTTGTTATAAAATGATAAGATGTCTCTTTCAAAGACAGACAAAATTAGACAAACATAATTTTTTTTCCAATTCCTACTATTAGCTCACACACTCTTTCTATATATTTATACAGTTCATATTTTCAATCATAATAAAATACTGTTTATTCATCCACTCAAGTTCAAATACAATTTTTAAACTTGTTGTGGATGACACCTGATGTTAATACAGTTTTTTCAAATATTAATTCATTGATTAAATTTAATTAATTAATTTTTAATACTTTAAATAGATTTTTAACAGTTTGTAATGAACATTGAAATCAACAGGTAGTAGCACAATCCGTAAAATGCGAGGATTTCATAATTTTTTGTTTGAAGGTAAAGAATGCGAGTTCAACTCTTACTTAAGTCGGTCATTTTTTGATAAATTATTTATATTAATTTTAACTATTCAATAAAACGCAACTAAAATAAAAATTTTCTTTGTTGTCCTAAGTAGGAACTGACTTAAATTTTTTATATATATATATTACTTGTTTTATATAAATTGTCCATAGTTTTAAAATTCTCTGTAAAGCATCAAAAGTCAAAGAACGTCTTTTAAGAAGCCTTTCTTTAAATTCGTCATCAACCTTTGATCTGAGGCTCCAATGCGATAAATGAATGTCATATTAACTTATCTCCGAATTGGTTAAAAAAATTATATATTCTCAAATATTTACTTTTAAGATTAAATATTACAATGAAGGTAACGTGGTCCTTTTCCCCGCATCTTATTTGAATAGTCAATACTATTTGTTTCTGCTATCGACTTTTATCATTCAAAGAATAATTTTCACTATTTTTTGTTTATATTTTAAGATAAGTTTTAACAGTCGCTGATAAATCTGAATAAAATTATTCTAAGAAGTTTAATATTAGTGTTACAATAAATGCCAACAAAATTTTTGTAAAACTCATGTTTAAAAATAAGCTTTTAAAATTGAATACACAGCAATCTTTTCAAAATTTCAGATATTAGTGTTTTATTATCTTTAATTTGTCCCATATTTATGCTTAGTTCCATTTATTCTTATTTATTTTCGATGAGGAATAAAATATTCTTTATAACAGATTACAAGTATCTAATCTACTTAAAATCTTAAGAGAATTTTTTTTTATTCGGTATAAATTTAATACATAATTTTTTTTATTATAATTCATAGCTAATATTTCTCTATTCAAAATGATATCTTTAAAATTTTCATTTCTATAGTAAGATAAAATGCAAATATTTTAGAAATCTTTTTTCAGATCAATTTCAAATAAATCAAGAATCATGCACTCTCCAGTATTGATAAATTAAGGATATGATATTTCATTGAAATTAAACACAACCACTGTTCTCAAGACCAGTTGGATGCTAAAGATGGGTAGTGAGCAGTAACGAGATATTAAATTATGCATGTAATAAAATTTCAATAAATATAGAAATACCTCCATGTTTTTATTCTGGGATGTGATTTTTCAAAATTCGTATGGCGATCATTGAGTGTAATTCGGCAAGTAATATAAAAAACTATTTTTTTAAAAATCCTACTTAGGTAATCAAGGAAATTTTTATTTTAGGTACTTTTTATTAAATAACTACAGCTGTTGTTGTAGTTCTTGTCGTGTTTCGCTTTACAATGGAAGGAAGCGTGCAATAATTTCTGAGGGTATGGACTCCTGAACGCCCGAGGGAAGAGTCCTGATATTAATTTACATACGTAGGTTTGTAACATATGTAAACTAATACGTCACAAACCTTTTTACAGGGCGAACTTCATGCATTTCACTCATTCATCTGCAGATCGTATTTTAGATCTGAAACAGAGATCGATCACCTCTGACCCAATACACCCAGTAGTATTACTCTCCACTTAAAGAACTTTGTGACCACGGCAGATTTAACGTCCAGTACGCACGGAAAATCTTCGGCTGGCAGGTACGAACTTGTAACCCAAGGGATGCGAATCCAAAAACCTCTTAACCAAGCTATCCAGGCCTAACAATTACAGTTATTATAAATAATTGATCAAAATATTATACTAACATTGAGTTTTCAGTGCCAATTAAAGATTTAAAGCCAATTGTGGCTACCCCAAATGCGTGAATTTTCTATATCAATTGGGGTAACGCAATACAAATTAGAAATATTTCATTTTCTTTATTCTGTATTATTTTAATTCGAAAGTACTTTAAAACGAATAGGAAAAATTAATTAATTAACAATGTTTCATTTTTAATGCATCAAACATTATGAAAATAAACAGAATCGTTTAAAATAATCGGCCCAAAACCTCAAACCTCCTCTTTAAAGCCTAACCTCATTCGTGTGGGGAAAATCAAACCAATTTATTACTTAATTTGGAGGCGAGGAAATTAGTTATTAATTAATTAATTAAATATTAATGAATTAATATTTGAAAAAAACTGTATTAACATCAAACGTCATCCAGTACAACATCCAAGTTTTAAAAAATGTATTTGAACTTGAGTGGATAAATAATTTTTTTTATTAATGATTGAAAATTTGAACAAGATTATATAAATAAATATAGGGAAAGTGTGAACTAATAGTAGCAAATGAAAAAAGGGGCAATATTTGAAATTTTGAATATGAGAAAATTTATTTTTACGCAAACATTGAACATTGCTTTTTATATTAAAAAACGAGAGTTGAAATCTCTCTTGATATTATCTGGAATTATTAGTACAACAGAAAGAATAATAAAGGAAATAAAATTTTCAATCGTTAATTCCAAATTATCATGTAAAAAATTTATTATTTTTAAATCATTATTTATCCTAATTAATTTAAGTCATTAAACAATTTGTGATAGTATGAAGCAATCACGAGACTTCTTTCTCAGTCTCTCTTTTTTTTAAACTTTCGTTTCCAATTTTTCTTGCTGACAAAATTTTAGAGCTCGACTGATTTTCAGATGAAATAACAGTTGTGGTGTCATAGTTCTTCGTCAGCCTTTTAAAAACGCGTCTGCTGTCAAAGAAGCATATCTAATAATAATAAAGCAATACCGGTAAAAGCACGCCAACCTTTTAAAAACACGTCTTCTTCCAAAGAAGCATGCACTATAACAATGCAATACTGGTAAAAGCAGCTAAAAAATATTTTTTGCCCGTATATTTTGGACACATCAAAACCTTCTAACCAAAATCACATCAAGTTCTCACATGATAAAAATCTCACTAAAAAGCTGCCCCTGACCTGCACCTTTATATAGTCGAATTTGGGCATAACTTGAACTAGAGTGGATACAAAAAAGCACAAACACAGACAAAACACACCCATTCAACGCATACAAAGAAAAACACACAGATACGAAGAACACACATCCAACACATACACACATTCATCTTTATGATTATCAAAGATAGAGATTTATCAATTATTATGATTATCAAAGATAGGAAATCATTTAGAAGCATTTGAATCAGCCCAAATATTACGAAATTAAATTACATTCCATTTTATTGAATATAATTTCATTTTATATAGTTCAGTTTCCCAGTGTACACGTGACAATACATATTTTTGGAGCTATACCGTACTTATGGTAGAAGGTTGTTATCAAAATTTCTTGTCGCCAGATCTTTCACCGCCAACTTGGCAAATATTGTATATTTCTTATACGAGAAAGTAAAACTTTGATATTTTATTTAAAAAAAGTGTTTGAAATCTCCCTCTATATTATCTGAAATAATTAGCATGCTAAAAAAGATAATAATCTCCACAACAACAACCCTGGATTTGTATATTGAATTTTGCGCCAAAATTCGACAATATATATATTTTTAGACTTGTGCCGTACTTATAACAGATAATTGTTATCAAAATGTCCTGTCGCTAGATCTTCCATCGTCAACTTGGCATAAGAACAAAACTACATTCCACCTGTTTAATCGATTAAGTGACGAGGCCCGGCTTCAAAGCCCGCCGACCGAATCGTAAAAAAGCCTGCGTACACGAAAGCAGGAGAGAAGGCGAGTCGGTCACGACTCACGTCACTCGTCCAGCCGGCCTTATCGATAAGAGATCGCGACATCAAAACTGTCCGGAAGAGAGGACCGGTCCCCTCGCGTGATCGGCTCGACCCTTGACCTCCGTCCGTGCTCGAGGACAATCAGTTCCGCCACGACGAGGCGAGGGTGGGTTGACCTCCGTAACGGTGATCCTGGCAACCCTGCGTCGCCAACGAGAAAGACGTCGGGGAGGAGGGGGGGGGCTGTAATTCGTCAATGATTCAGTTTTCGGAATGAATAAAGATGAGAATCTAAATCAAGGGGTCGGTCCGAAGGTTCTCCAATTATTATTATTTCTTTATAACCGAAATGCGGTTAGGATTTTTTTTAAAGGAATTTCTCTTTCTTTGCTCTGCATCTTTGTTCGTAAGTGTAGACGTTTAAGAAACTTGCATACATGTACACTGGAAAACTGAAATATACAAAAGGAAATTATATTCAATAAAATGAAATTTAATTTAATTTTATAATATTTGGGCTTATTCAAACGCTTCTAAATGATTTCCAAATCTCTATCTTTGATAATAATAAAGATGAATGTGTGTACGTACTTCTTTGTATGTGTGATCTTCGTATGTGTATGTTTTTCTTTGTATGTGTTGAATGGATGTTTTTTTTTGTGTGTATGATCTTCTTTGTATTTTTGTATGTGTTGAATGGATGTGTTTTGTATGTGTATGAGCTTCTTTGTATCTTTGTATGTGTTGGGTGTGTGTTCTTCGTATGTGTATGTTTTTCTTTGTATGCGTTGAAGGTGTGTGTTTTGTCTGTGAATGGGCTTTTTTGTATGTGTTGAATGTGTGTACTTTGTATGTGTAGTGTCTTTATATATGTTGAGTGTGTGTGCTTTGTATGTGTATGTTCTTCTTTATACGTGCTTCTTTGTATGTTTAAGTGCTTGTTTGAATGTGTGTGCTTCGTATGTGTAGGGTCTTTATATGTGTTGAGTGTGTGTGCTTTGTATGTGTATGTTCTTTGTACGTGTATCTTTTTTGTATGTGTAAGTGCTTCTTTGAATGTGTGTGCTTTTTATGTGTAGGTGCTTCTTTGTATATTTCTGTACAGGCGACTATGAAATCTATAGCTATCACTATTAGTGCAAATATGCTTTGGACGATGGGATTACGAACCTCAGATTCATGTTTTTTGAAATTTAAAATAATTAAAATCAATACATTTTTCCAGGGAGAGCTCAACGAAAGGTTTTCGACCTAAATTGATTTTTATAAAATTTTAAAATTAAAATTCATTTTTAATGATATTTTGTTTATTTGACTTTGTTTATATTTTAAATATTTTTGTGTGTCATTTTCGAGAGTATTAGAATGAAATTCAAATTATTTCCATTGTTTAATCAAATACTTATTAATTTAATTCTTGAATTTTTAATCAAATTCTTGACTTTTTTCTTCTATTAAAAAGCAAAGGAAAAGAAAGAATTCTTCTCACATGAGGCAGTTATTTTTGGAATAAGAAAGAGAAGTTACAGTTCCATGAAAATCAGAAGACTACTGATGGGACGGCCATATTCGTTTTTAGAAGCAATGTAGTACCACAAAACTCGATTCCATTAAAATTATTCTTTTACATAATGAATGCAACCGGTGTAAGATTACTAAAGCAAATCCGCCATAATTTTATGCACATTTTTTTTCTCGGAGGAGTCAAGAAAGCCAAGCTATATATAAGAAATTGAATTCAAAATAAACAACTCGTATTTAAGAAGAATCAGTTGGTCTTGTAAAGCAGCTAATAAAATATTTTTAAATGATGATTATATGTTTTAGTGAAGAGATTGTTAAATATTTTAATAAAATATTAATTAATGATTTTTAAATGTTTTAGGAAATGTTTTTTAAATATCTTAATTTAACGTTTCATAATGATTCTAATAAATAATATGATTTCTAAATTTTATAGGAATTCTAATAAAATGTTAATGTTTCAGTAAAATACTCAATAATTTCAAAAATGTTTTGCATCAAAACTATTTTAGCAATTATTTTTTTAAAAAGTGGATACCAAAATATCATTACTCGTACTCATATCGTTAATTGAACAGATTCTTTTTAGAAATAGGGGTCTGGACATTTCAATTGTTTTCGAAAACTGAGAGGGAACCATTTGTTGAATCTAAATAATAGCCAAGAAAAACATTTTAGAAAAAGGCTTTGATTCTATAAAAAAAAATATAAGGTTGTCACAAAGTTTTTTTCTCCAATTACAAAAGGATTATTTTAAAAAAACAAAAAACAAAAAAATGAAATCTACTATCGCAAATTTCAAGTTATCTTGTGAGAACATTATTATTTTTTAAGTTATTATTTGTCTTAATT
>JAOUZG010038877.1:1079016-1120772 GCA_026289955.1 Argiope argentata | reverse complement strand
TCAAAATTGGATACAAATCAACTTTGGCGTTAAAATTGCATCTCAAAATTGATTTGTCTAGTTTGATCCTTCCTTACTTCTAGCCTAATCGCCGGATGGATATGAAAATAGATATTACCGGATAGACAGTTCAGCATTTTTTATACAAAGTTGCTCATGTACCGCTATTTTTACCGGTGAACATCTGCAATGAATTTGCAACAGTTTTATGAATTTTACATTCACTAAAATCCGCTCTTTTTACTTTTTATTATCTGAAACATGGAATTAAGGATATTTTATCAACTTTTGAACGAAAGTCATTAATAAGGAGTTTGTATATCCGGCAGTGTATATGTTCATATATATTCGACGATTAGAGTTTCTTTTAAGATGAATAAATCTAGACAAATATATTTTGAGATGCAATTTTAACACCAAGATTGTAGATTTGTATCAAATTTTGAACGGAGGTCATAAACGAGGAGTTTGTTTATCGAGAATTGCATATATACATATATATTTCACAATTATATTTTATATAAGTACAGATAGATCCGGAAAAATTCGATTTCAGATGCGGTCTTAACACCAAAATTGTAAATTTGTATCAACGAAGATTATCAGTAAGAAGTTTGTCTCCTCAGTAGTGTCTATTTTCATTTCTATCCGTGATTAGGTTTTCTGTAAGCTTGAATCGATCTAGATAAATCGAATTTTAGATGTAATCTTAACATTAAAGTAGTGAATTTGAATAAAATATTAAACAAAGATAATCAACGAGACGTTTGTATATCCGGCAGTGAATATGTTCATATTTATTCAATGATTAGACTTTCTATAAGTACAAATGGATGTAGGTTTTTTTGCAGTTGGTAGAGGATAATATCTTTATTAGAATATGAAAGAAAACTTTATGGAAACCATTCCTTTAGGTGATCATAGTTTGAGATCTGTATTAAAATTTTAAACAAAATTATGAAAAATAATAGATCTGAATTGCAAGTTGAATGTTTATTCCTAATATTTATTACAAAGTACAGAAAAATATTGTTTTCTGGGTTACAACATGAGAAACTTACGGATAAAAACTTCGAATCCATTTATAAACATGGGATAAATTTATTTTAAATGCTCAATGTTCAAGACAAAATTAAAAAAAAAATATTTTTTTCTTACAATTTTTCGGTTTCGAAAAAATACTTTTATTTGACAAGCATTGAGATTATCCATAATGTAAATACGATGTTATTCATTTATATTAGCTTATATTAAAGGTTTTTTCCTAAGACCATATTAAGATTCAGAAGGGAAAAAATCCGAAGTAATTTCCGAATAAGTCCGAAGTAATCCGAATAAATCTCTAAATTTTGCTAAGAATTTTCAAATCTCTCAAAAAATTGAACTGTTTTCCTACAAAACTATCATTTAAAGTGGAAGTCATGAATTGTGGCAATAAAGAAAATCTATATGTGAAAAAACCATTGATTTTCCAAGAATCTGTGGTCAGAAATGGATGACAAGCAAAAATAGTCGTGTCTGTTTTCTTTCTCATTGTTTGACGCGAATCATTGTTAATCGTGAGAGTTATTTTGTTACATGCTGATGGGTTAAACAATAATCATAATGGTAGCTTTTAAAGAAAACAATAAAAGAAATGCTGTGTTAAGAAGAAGAAAAAATTTTCCCTCTCCATCTTGAATTGTTTGGTTAAACCTTCTTATTATTTACTTTCTTTATTCAGTTGATTTGTAATAAATATAATGCTAATCAGCTTGGCGAATTATGCTCAACATGATATGAATCAGTTTGACGAATCGTAAACAATCTGATGTGAATCAATTAGACAAGTTCTTATCAACACGATGAAAATCAGACAAACTATCATCAATATGAAAAATATTGATGTTGCAGTAATTTTGTTAGTCACTTTTATTTATAAACGAACCATTTCAGTTACCTTGATCTCTGTGAACGGTAAACTAAGTGTTGTGTGTGTATATTGGTTCTTCAACTTCAAATACTGATAAATGTGCCAAATATTAAATATATCCTACGCATATACCATAAAAATTCTACCTTATAAATTTTTAAAGATTACTGCTGTTCTTAAAGATTATTTTTTAATAATATCTTTCACTGGCAGTTATTGCAAATTTTGTATCAATAATATGTTAGTCAGTTTGTCAGTTTTGTATCAATAATATGTTAGTTATCAATATGCTTTTGTATCAATAATATGCTAGTTAGTTATCAATAATATGTTTTTGTATCACTAATATGCTAGTTAGTTATCAATAATATGTTTTTGTATCACTAGTATGCTAGTTAGTTATCGATAATTTGTTTTTGTATCACTAGTATGCTAGTTAGTTATCGATAACTTGTTTTTGTATCACTAATATGTTAGTCAGTTATAGCAGTGCAATGCCTAAATTGAGGACAAATGTTGAATTGAATTGAAGCGATGTGTTTTGTGTGCAGATTGGCTCTCAACAAGTCAAACTGTTTGACTTTGAGCTACCAAATTAGCAACAAATATATCTAGATAATAAAAATTTGCATTTTCTAAGGATTTTAAATCTTTTTGAAATATTAGTTAATTAAAAATTGAGCGAATCAGTCCTCAATTTAGGCATTGTACTGCTATAACTGACTATTGATACAAAAACGGATTTTTACACCATTTTAAAATTTAAACATTTTTCTTTATAATGATATTCTAATATGAATATGTTTATCCTTTATCTACAAGCTTCGAAGGAGGCAATTGAGTTATACACATAAGCTATGCAATAACTGCCAATGAAACATATAATATAAAAATAATCTTTAGGAACAGTAATCTTTAAAAATTTATAAGGTAGAATTTTTATAGTATTTGCATAGGATAGATTTAATATTTGACACATTTAACAGTATTTGATGTTGCTGCAGCAAAGAATGGAAAGCCTGTCTATCAGATCATTTTGTTTTTTAGGGAAAGAAAAGTAACTAGTAAATTAAGAAATTATTAATGAAGTTTCGATTCCTACAAGGTGGCACAGCAAAAGGATTACAAACTGCTTAGAAGGATAGAGTATATCGAGATGGAATTATATAGCAATGTTGGATCGGGAACGCTTGTCAGAGGTGGTAGATGGCATGGCTGTTCCCCAAATTCCCGAGCCTTTTCTAAGAGAATTATTCTTACAGAAAGATTCAATGATCAAACAAAGAGAATTATCATTTCATCATTTTATAATAAGATTCAGTGATCAAAACCAATGACTTCGTAATTGTCTACCTTAAATAGACATGATCACTAACGAATTACGTCATAGCTATCTATGTTGAATTGTATGTGATCATTCACTTAAAAAACGTCAGAGTTGTACTTCCCAAATCCATATTTTATGTTAAAATTGCAAATAGCGTCTTCATAGTCGGCTCAAAAGGCACTGACGCAAAACACTTCGACGGAGACGGCAATAAAATTTCTTCAGGAAGAGATTCGCTCAGTACGTATCCTCCCCCACCCTCAACCAAAAAGAAAACACACACTGAAGAGAACAAACAAGTGAATGACAAAATATTCTTTTTTTAATTAAAAAGTAATAAAAATCTTGATGACGTCATCGATCGAAATACCGATATGCACATACAGCAAAAAAAAATATTTTTCTCTACTCACTAATTATGTATATTGGATTTGTTGACGTCAATTATGACTTCATTGTTATGCCATCAATTTAGATCATCATCCGTTGACGTAGAAAGTTGTGAAGTCATAGGTAATGATCAGTGAATCTAGATATAGAATGCTAAAATGAAAAATCTCTCAGGGAATACTCGGGAATCTTGTACAAGTACATAAGTGCTATTTATTATGTTTGACAAGCCTCAGCGTTGCCATATGATTCCAAGTCGTTTAGAATAAACACTACTTATCTTAGAAATGTGTAACTCTAAGATTGAAACATTCTGTATAACTTGTTGTTATTGTTGTTTCTACTGGCACTTGCCTTAGAGAAGCTCGCTGACTCAGTCAGCGATTTTAAGCCGAGGGCGCGTCTCTTGTTTTAAGTAGCGCCAGTTACTTGTGTCTTGTTTTAAGTAGGATCAAGAGTACGTCTTAACCCACGTTCCTACGCTCTGCGGATTTTCAGACGGGCTACGGGTACTTCCTTTTTATCCCTCTTGAAGTTTCTTGGGGTCTTTTGATGCCTGGACACTTTACCGACAATTTGCGGGAAAACTTTGGATGCATCCACAGACCTCAAAGGACCCCAAGAAACCACAAGAGGGGTAAAACGGGGTAACGCGTGGTTCGTCTGAAGATTTGACAGGTCGTGTGGACGCCGCTTTAAGCTTAGTTCCAACGACCGTCGATACAGATAGAACATATAAACAACAACCATGCCCGAACCGGGACTCAAATCAAGGACTACCAGATCATTGGGAAGATGTGCTACTTCTACGCCATGACGTCGCTTTCTGTATAACTTAATTCATTCACTAAACCCTGTTGCCAATAATAGTACTTTCATAACTACGATTGTTTAATTGAAAAATATATTTTATAAAATAGAGAATTTTTAGTTAGAAATTGCTACTTTCATTTTGTTAAACTGAACTACCACTCAATAGACGTTGGTGGTGCGTTAAGATGCCGTTTTTGATGCAGCGTCATCCTTTGATCATCCATTTACTTGCTTTAACCCTTTCTATCCTGAATTGTTAAAAAGTGGAATAAAAAATTGATGAAAATTAGTGATAATGGTCACCAAGAGAACATTCAAATTTTATTTCTTCTCATTTCCACCACGGATAGGAGCTAGGAAAATAAATGAAAATTAAGAACTTAAAATATTACCGTGGCAAATGCTACTGGGAGAGCCGAAAAGGTTAACTAAAATCGTAATTCGAATATCCACCACGCTGTTATTTTTCGGAGCTCGCAACGACTGAAATATGCATGTTCCTAATATCAGGTCAGATTACCAAATTATAACCACAGTTCAAAATTTAGCCCGACCACAGTCCAATAGTGATTGGCCCGAAAATTTTTACAATGTTATTAATCCTAATAATAGAAATTCTAAGTAAATAAAGTAGCACAACCAAGAGATAATATCAAACTTAAATTACATTTTACCAATAAAAGATTCCTTGATTGATTCGGCCGGAGTTAAGCTCTAATTAACAAAAGATAATAATGCGACTTTAAATCGTGACACAAAAATGGGGTCATTAAAAAAACTCTCTACACGCTCTCTTAATATTTTTGTAACTATACGGGACAAATAAGTTGGGGTCCTTCAGTCGCGGTTTTCCTTTTCAAGTTAATTCGAACTGATTAGGAGTTGTCCGGAGGGTGGTGAGAGCCCACACCCCTCCCATCTAAGAGATCACGATTTCTGCTCATAATGAACGAGACGGAATAGCATTCGAATCAAACGGAAATCGTGATCGGGAGGGACACTGACGGGTGGGATTGCAAAACAATAAAAAGGCCTCTTCCCCCCCCCCCTCAAACGAAATAGAAATCAATGCCTGGCACTGCAGTTCCACTTTCAAGGCCCATTATTAAGGCCAACAGTTCCCGCAATTAACATCGAAAGCCGAAGCTTATCTAATCGCTGTGGGACTGTTTCGAATTCTCCAGGGGTGAAGGGGGGGATGAGGAGTGGACAGAAAAAGATATCAGCGGGTTTGTACATGTCTATTAGCTGGTAATTAAATTTGCTACTTTTTTTCAACAGCGTGCGTGCTGTTTTGGTGTTTTCCCATTCCGGTTTAAAGGGTAGGGAAGAAGGGTGGATGGAATTAGTTCGATTATGCAGTGAACCGCTCAGATCTAGATGAAGGGGATTGTTTTATAGCTGATGTCTGCTTTATGGAAGTCTGGCACTTTCGGGACTTTTTCTGCTCTGGGCATCGGCTACTATTATTTTGCCATCATTAGGAGGCGAGGTCAAAGTGGTTAGAATGTATTACGCTGGGAAAAAAGATACGATCGCTTTGCCGGATTTTTTAACCCTTTCGATAAACACTGTTAAAAGTTGTTTTTCAGTTTCGGGACAGTACTATACTGTAATTACATTAGCTGCTGGAACTTCCTCTTACACCTTGAATGCCATTGGAGGCGTAACACCAGAAGGAAGAGGAATTTGCGCGCTCCAAGCGGTTCAATAACAAACTCATTAACCGCAATAAATGGGGGATCATTTGTAACTACTGAAACTCAGTGACAGCCCAAATGCATTTTTAAACTTTAACTATTAATTAGATGGACACAAATATATTATTAAATACTAGCTGCCCTTGATGACCAGCCGGTTGGCTAAGAAGTATTATGTGGAGAATTTCGATTAAATCTCTTAAGCATATCTTTGATGTTCATGATTTTCCCACCCAAGAATTTTTGAGCACTAAATGTTACCACAAAATTTATTCACACAATGCTTCTGCTTATTGAGTAAATGAACCTTTTTAATGATGTTAAGTTCCATGACGTCCTAATAATTGCCCTTAAAATCGAACAATAAATTGAAAATTATTCGGGATACTGAAACACTAGATCAATTCTTATTCCTCATTTAAACTATGCAGATAGGACAAAGAATCTTTCTTTAGTTTTCAATGATAAAAGAAAATATCAAATAAATATTTAGAAAACAATGAGAAAACTTTGATTTTCAATATAATAATGAAATTTATAATGGGAAATTATACAAAAATACCCCGTTAAATTGATTCTCAGATAGAAGAAAATTTTTTAGATAAATAAACTATCATTAAAAATACAGCTGTTTAAATTGTAAAAGACAATAAAAGAATAATTTTTCTTGAATAATAACATTTATGAAAATTATCCCGAAAAAACCCACCAAAATTTTGTTTAGTTTTTAGTTAATTAAAAATTCAAAAATAATTGTTTTGAGATATATAGCTCTATCTTAAGACATATGTTCGAACTAATAATGGTAATATTAATTCTAACAGTTTGTCATGTTGAGCACCACCACAGATTCTCATTTATCACTAGCAGAGAAAATACGAATAGTTATTTGATACACATTCATTGATACAATAAAGTCTTCATTCAAACAATACTATTGCTTTCAATAGGAAAAAGCAAGTTTTATTCTTGAAGGTGAAGTTGAGATCAAAATGCTTTGAAATTTTGATTGAATATACATTTTAGTAAACATGTTAGACAAAATAAACAGTTAAAACAAAATAAACAATATAACATAAGCATATAAAGTAGAAAAAAAATGATAAATATATTTTTATGTGATATTAACATCCTTGTGCCTGAAAATAATGCAAGCAAATATATTAAAACAAAATAATGGAGGTAGATTGGTAATTTAAATTTAGAAAATTTTCCTGTTCGAGTTATATTTTTTAGTATTAAGATCCAATCTTAATTCGAGATGAAAAGTTATTAAATTCTGATACGAAACATTTCATGTTACACGGCCGTATAATTATAGTTAAATTTATTGAAGTTGTAATCGATATTTTATGAAATAATTAAAATATTTTTTTAAATAATAGATGATTAGGGAATATATTTATAGACAAGAAAAACTTTAATTCGTTCATTAAAATATCATATCAAAAGATATTTCTGTTCCAATGAGACGGAAAATAATATTTCTTTTTAGGAAAACGTGGGAAAAATTACCCTGAAGCAGACAATTTTTAATGCATGTATATATTTTCTAAGTAAGATATTTAAATGCCCGAATTCGTGCAACTTGTTTCAGCACGAGTTGAATGAATTGTCGGATTCTAATATCTCTTTGATGTCACGTGACAATTACGAGGACGGATTTTCAATTGGATTTCGATATGTGGTTATCTGTAAATAATATCTATGCTTAACCAGAGATTTTCGCGTTCGAGACCCGATTCCACTTAAGATACTCCTTAATCATCAGCGCGGTACGAGTTAAATCTGTTGGAGTTAAATGCCTTCTATCAGGCGTACCACAGAAGTCTAATACGTGATATCATCTTAGATATCATTCTCGTTCTGAAATCACGATGCCAAAAATTCAAAAAAGATTTCTTTTAATCAGTTAACGGCAGAATTTATTTTTAAAAATCCTTCACGTGGTCCGTAATTAAAATGAAGTAATGTTGATACGTCGAACACAATGCAAATGTTGCATAACACCTTTTTTGGAAAATTCGTAGTAAAGCTAATAAGATTTGCTAGATAAAAATTAAGAATTATTATTAAAAAAGATATTGTCATTAAAAATTTAAAAAGATTTTAAAAATATCCTCCGAAAATTGCCAATGATGCAAATATTATCGGTGTAGCTGGTATGAAATTCTGGAAAAATTTTTCGAAAAGTTTTGTAGGTTTTGCAACTGTGCTTGTTCGACCAATGTTAACATCGGCATTGGTTAAAAAAAATCAAAGAAATATATTCTTTTGAAACGAAATATTCCGCTATTCCTGCGATCCAGAAATTATTAAGAGCCTTCATGGCTATCGCATTTTGTTTATCAAACTTTATCGGGTAACGCCCGATATATAAATAAAGCATAGAGAAATCCCTATATAGTAAAGTGTGGGGAATATCCCTTGCATTGAGGAAAATAATTTAATAATTTTGTAAAAAACATTACATTCTATGGGGAATAAATTTTATACCACGGAATTTATATATAATTTTTTAAACAAATATAGCAGGCTTAGTTGTATTGTAAATAAAACATTACATTTGCATTACATCTTTCTATGATTTTGAATTTTTATGTCGAATGTAATTCTTTATTTCATAAGAAGTATTTACACATCGATCAAATCAAAATAAAACGACTTTCTGACATAGGGGTAGTGCATCTTCTCCGTGATCTGGGCGCCCCAGGTTCGAGTGTGATTGCTATTCTGTGATCTATCTGTAAAGTGTATGAATGTACCCCCGCAAAAAGAGGCTGAGCAAGCTAGTGTGATGAGCGAGTAACAAAAGTCATACTTTGGCCCTAGTTGGCGCTGCTACAAAACAAGAGACGTTGATTAGGCTTAAATGACTGACGATCTCAGCGAACTTGTCCATGGCAAATGCCATAAGAAATAACAATATCAAAATAAAGATTTGAGTTGACTATATACGCAGTTAACCTACTGAATATCAAAAGAAGTCGCACTGAACGAATCCGACCAGAATTAACTGCTTTGATTAATTTCAGAAGATAAAGATATTCTAGAACATACAATAACTAATAATATTTCTAATAAGTTATGGTAATTTTCTAATATATATTTATGCATCTAATACATATTCTAATCATTGAAGACATCCATTATTGAATGATGTTTTTTTTTTCAGTTATTTTACGAATTAACTGTTCCCATCAATTGTAGAAAACACCAATGTATTGGATTTATATCGTTGCTACTTGGAGATAAAGATATCCAACGACATTCCTTACCTATTTTTTTAAAGGAGAAATTAATCACAGGATTTAGTTATGCCACTCATTTTTTTCAAATATATATTAATTTATATTTCATTCAGTTCAGAGAAGATGGCCCATTCTTCTTGAATGAACTACGGCTACCGATCGTAGAAATCACCACTATCATTCAAATCACTCTATTCAATCGTTGCCCGAGGGATCCCGAACGAGACCCGAGGCCATCCGAATTGCGGTGTTGACTTCGTACTTCGTCGCGCATTAGCTTGTCCGAGATGCCAAAGGTGTCTCACACCATCACAATGGGCAGGAGAAGCTGCTATTTACAATTCGAATGTAGACCGGACGACGGATCGGTCCAGGAAGACAATTAGAGGTCCACCTGACCTGGTTCGCCCACCTCTTGGACAAAGTGGGCTCATTAATTGTAGACTTTCTGTTTTTAACAACCTCTCCGACGTGTGGCATTTTGCTCCTAATCCATTGTCTGGCAGATCCTTTTTTTTGCTTGTCTTCCTTCCTTGACTCAGAGGCGATCTTATCGAGGAAATGTCCCTTGTCTACAGGTGGGCGAAAGGGTATTTAGGGGTTATTTTTTACCTTTCCTCTTCCCTGCCTCATTTACTTTCCAAATATAATCGATCGGGACCATGCAAAGGGTGATTTTTTCTTCTTTCGTTTCATATCTATGTCTTCGATCGCAGTTGCGTGGAATATAATTATGCAGATCTTGGTTGTAGGAAATGCTTGATTGATTCGAAACTTTGTAATATCTCATCCTAAAATCAAATCAAGACTGTCTAATAATTCAAAAGTTTGGAAGATAAGCGCTTCGACATTTAGTTGACAATGCAGATATTTTCATCTTTATTTTTCCTTCTACTTCTCTAATGAAGTTAATACTTTTATCATTTCATACGCTTCTGTTGCACGACCCACTTTCGATTCTGAATTTCTCAAATCCGTGAGACACTGCAATTACATGATTATGAGGCAATGCGATTTATTTGTATATTCGGTAACACAATTACGAAATTTCAAAGATTCAATCTATTGATAGTTTTTAATTTATATTTAAAAAATAATTTTTGTTAGAATGAAAAGTTTAAGTAGTACCATATATATATTTGTAATAATGATAACATAAAACTATTCCAGTTATTTAGTTTTATTATTTATTATCTATGGTTTATATAAAATAAAATATAACAATCAATATAAAAAAAGTAAGTGGATTCCTAATTAGGTCAATAAAGAAACTTTTTTTAATTTTATTTACTTTTTATTAAATAATTACAATTAATACAAATAATTTATTAAAAAAAGTTTGATTTTCTTAAGAATTTAACTCGCATTCTTCATCTTCGCGAGGAAAATACTGAATTCCTCGCATTTTACCGATTGAGCTACTGCCTGTTGATTTCAATTACCTTTACAAACTGCGAAAATTCTACATACAGTATCAAAAATGAATTCAATTTAATTAACGAATCAATATTTAAAAAAAACTGTATTAACATCGAGTGTCACCCACTACAAGTTTTAAAAAATGTATTTGAACTTGAGTGGAGGAATAAAAAGTATTAGAAAAGCATTAGAAATCGAAAAAGAAGAATAATTTTAAAGTAGGAATTCCGCCAACTTATTTCCACAGAAAAAATGTATACGTATCAAAATTTTGCGCTATTAGTTTGGGCATTCTGTTTGCTTATTTATAAAGGTATAAAGGTTGTTGATACAGCTTAACATTTTATACTGCCCTTTTGAAATCCATTTATTAATTGTAAGAAAAGAAATCTAAACAACATCACAGCTATGCAAGTTTTTATCAAAAATGGTATCTCAAATATTACATCTGGTAAGAACTTTTTGCCGAGAAATTACATAAGTTACATAAATTGGGCTATTTTACAAAATGCCCAATGTTTGCGCGGCTTTGTTAATAGATTTATGCAAACAGTTTCCTTGTGAGTATGACCACTTTGATCTCAAGAATAGAAGGTAATTTTTTAGTAATGGATTCTTTTTGAAAGAGTGGTTTGTTAAATAGGGTATATTTAACGAATGGCTTTTATGACTTCGTCATTTTACATATAATATGATGAACTCACATAAGAGACACCAGAATTTTGCCGTGTTCCCCCTGTTTTTATTTTATGCTTAGTCAATTCAGTCATTCTAGTTGATCCATGCGTCGATGATGCTCAGAATGAACGATTTTTGTATTAGAAAAATTGGAAAGTATTTTTTAGTTGTTACAATCAGTTTACCAATTTTTAAGAAAATATCTTTGCCATATTTCAGTTTAAACCCAATTGTCTCTGTGAATAGAAAATGATGTTCCAGTTATCTTTTAAATAAGTCCAGCAATAGAATATAATGTTTCAGACTCTTTTAGTATAACTTACATGAACGGAAAAAAATGTTCTCTTTTGATTAGGTTCCTCAGTGCAAAATAATATTCCAGACTCTTTTAGGATAGGCATGTCAATGAAAAATAATATCCTAAGCTTCTCCCATCTTTTTGAAATAATATTGCAAAATTTTTCTCGACTGGGATAGTCTACGAAAAATAATATTTTCTCTTTTGAGCTTACCATCATTAGAAAATAATATCAGAAACCCCTTTCGACATAGTAAATTATTTGGAAATAATATCAGATGCCCTTTTCCACACTGTACGTTAACGGAAAACAATATCAGAAGCTTCTTTCGACATCATCCATTACCAGAAAATAGCATTAGATGCCTTTTTCGACATCGTCCATTACCAGAAAATAGCATTAGATGCCTCTTTCGACATCATCCATTACCAGAAAGTAGCATTAGATGCCTCTTTCGACATCTTCCATTACCAGAAAGTATTATCAGATGCTTCTTTCGACATCGTCCATTACCAGAAAGTATTATCAGATGCTTCTTTCGACATCGTCCATTACCAGAAAGAAATATCAGATGCCTCTTTCGACATCATCCATAACCAGAAAATAGTATTAGAAACCTCTTTCGACATCGTCCATTATCAGAAATTATTATCAAAAGCCTATTACCCGAAAATAACATATTTTCTCTCTTTTGATCAGGTCTGTCAATAAAAAAAAACATTTCTGGTCTTTTCTGATTCTGAAATAAAATGATTTCTTTACTTCCGTTGGCCCCGTCAAGATAAAATAATATTCTATGACATTTGTGAAGAGGCTCGCACGGAAAGAAAAAAATTCTTCCTCCTCATAGAAGACCAACAATAATAAAAACAAGACTACAACTGAGATCAGATAAATTGAAACGGAACGTCAGGAAATTTCATACCGACATCAACAGCAAGAAAACGAGCTGCAACTAAATAACATATGATCAACACATTACCTAAAGCTGACTAAATACTTAAATCACTAAAGCAAAGATGATATTCCATTGCAAACAAATTACAAATGGATTCAACGTTTCTTCGGGTTCCGATCTCATTTGTCTCTGACGCCTCATCAATATTAATGCGTCGTTAACTTAACGACATCCGCAATTCATTCGCTTGTCGCTGCCCGTGATTAATGCGCTTGTCAGATGAACACGATTCCATCTCGACTCTCTGCTGGATTTGAATACTGCATTGCCTCAAGCACTCGTCTGAACATCGGAAACAATCATATTCCCAGAGTAATGGTGTTTCGAACAAATTTCGTTTATCTCGTAATTGTATTTCTTTTTCAGGACTTTGCGCGCTAAATGTAACAATGGCAACAAATGAATTTTCGGAAGAAAATATCTCTTATTTAAAACTAGCTTTTTTTAATTGAAAATTTTGAAATTTCCATGCAACTCTATCACATGGGGCTTACAAAAGTAGACAACACATTTCATAAAGACATCATATACAAAACAGCTACTTACGCATCACATTCGATTGCACAGCCTCTTTTTACAGGTGGGGGGACATTCACACATTTCACAGATAGAACAGATAAAGAAAAACCAAGTCCGGACCGGAACTCGAACCCAGGACGTCCAGATCAACTCGAACTCGAACCAGGACGTTGGCCTGAGACTTATTAGAAATCATTTTGATTAAGTATAGCTCACTTCCGAGCGTCCTGATCGTGCCAATGAGGCTTCTATACTAACCAGCCTAGTTCTCTTTTATCTCAATTAAATGAGGAAAGCTAGGCGTTAATTAAATCCTCAATTAATGACTTTTCTCAAAACCTGTAAATTTTGACTCTTACCCTAGGGTTATTATAGTTGTTAATATCGTGTTCCGCTTTAAAACGGAAGGAATGGTGTAGTAGCTTGAGCACCCGAAGAAAAAAGACTGACTTATAGCTCACACACGTCACAAACTCGTTTTACGGGGTGGAATTCATTCATGCATTTCATTCATTCATTCACATATCTTGATTTAGATCTGGACAAGAGAACGATCCCTTCTGACCCAACACCCCCAGGGGTACTACTCTCGACAGCGAGGACTTTGTGGCCACAACAGATTTAACGTGCGCCAGCCTTATCACAAACGGAAAATCTTCGTCTGGTGGGTTCGAACTCGCAGCCCAAGAGATTCGAATTCAATGCTCTACCAACCAGGTTATCCTCACCCAAAAAATACGATTATGATCACTAGTTTTAACTCCATAGTACTCTATTATAATTATGTAATCAATTCTGACCATCCAGTACGCATTTTTTTGAAATATTGTTTTAAGGTTACCTTTCCATATCTATGTAATTATGTATCAGAGAAAAATAAAAGTTCTCTTAAGTATGAGGCCTACGATGTACTTAATGTTTTGTTTCTGTTTCCTGCATTTAACTTAGGTGTCACAGAATTTTTGTTAAATATGAACAGTTCATATCCTTTAACTTACTTTTTCCTCTATTAAATTTTTGAAATGTCTGTGCAGTATATACACTAATAGTACAAAACCTTTTATTTTAAGTTGATATTTTACCGGCAGCTGCTTCTATGATTCATCGGCCGTGACTGCTTTCACATTGAGATAAATGGTGGACTAAGTACTCAATAAAAAGTGAGAAAATAGTATTATTGCAGTGAATTTTGGTATAAAAACTGTCTTTTGGCATTAGTGGGAAAAGGAACAAATAGAACTTCGGCCTATCCATTTCTTTTTGTTATCCGACATTGCTCTTCCGTCACATTAGAACGGATAATCTGGAATGTACTGTATATGGCATATAACAATAACTTGGTGTAAATTTGTATAAAATTTTGAACCCAATTCGTCAAAGGGTCGATCGCCTGTCGATATCTATGTACATGTAAATACGATAACTCAAAGATTAATCAATAACTTAGGTAATACAAATTTAATCTTTGATTTTTAACCTAAACTTAAAATTTTGTTTCAAGTTTTAATTTATTTCAGTCGTTCGACAAAAAGTCGTCCAAAATGTAATCTCCGTTTCTACATCATATTAAAAAGTACGAAATGCCCACGCATACTGGGACTTGGAATATAAAATTCTGAGCCCTCATTGTATTTATGGTCCTATTCTTGATCGATCTTGATGCTTATATCTGTAACGCTTTCGAAATTAGTTACTATTGAGCTATAATTGTAGTGGATAACCTCTATGTATGCCATATGCAGCATCAAGATGGATCAAGAATAGGACCATTAATACAATGAGGGCTCAGAATTTTATATTCCAATCCCAGTATGAGCGGACATTTGGTGCTTTTTAGCATGATGTAGAAACGGAGATTACAATTTGGACGACTTTTTGTCGAACGACTGAAATAAATTAAAACTTGAAACAAAATTTTAAGTTTAGGTTAAAAATCAAAGATTAAATTTGGATTACCTAAGTTATTGATTAATCTTTGAGTAATCGTATTTACATGTACATAGATATCGACAGGCGATCGACCCTTTGACGAATTGGGTTCAAAGTTTTGTACAAATTTACACCAAGTTAACTATTTCTTACATTTTTTAATAAGATATTTAAATTATGTTCCAAATGTTATCAATATAGCTCTTTATGTATTGTAGTTTGCAAGATTACTTGCACTCGGAAAATCAGACATATTTCCTGTCATTCGATTTCGTTCAAAATTTGATAGAAATCCACAAATTTAATCTAAGTACTATGTACTAAATTTTTCTATCTACTTCATTACATTTTATAGTTATTGCGTTCATAGCCTAGAAGAAATCATTCAATTTTTTCTTTCTGAATTTAGAAAAGAGAAGAAGAAGAAATTAATAAAAAAATCATGTGATCAAATTTTTTGAGAGTTTAATTATACTAACAAATAAATATTGAATCAGAATACATATTAAAACCGATTATTAATGTGCCGATTAAAGCTTTGTGAATCGATTTTATAAAGAATGATTACCATACGATCCCTTGAGTTTCCATAGCAACTATTAAAGCGTTAATGAACTTTAAAAAATAAATTTTAATTGTTTAACTGTCATATCTCGGAGAAGAAGTATAACTATTATTTAAAAAAATACAGTATAATTGATATCGTCTGTTTAAAAATTATTTGCAACCAGGTCAAAGACTATGCAAAATATGACTACGATCAAAACGCAGCTGAAATATTAAAAGTTCGAACCAGATTCGCAGACCAAGAAAAGTTGATCTAATGCAGACTCTGAGGAGTCAATTTATGCTCACGTGATACGTGTCGAATGCGTCACGTCAGTTGCATTGAGAAATGCACCGAGTCTATTTCAAGAAGGAAAAGCGCAGCACATCTGAACTAGCCACCGAAAAAATAATACGCAGTAAGATATATTCTTATGTTAGGCATTATGACAATGACATCCAATGATGTATGCTGCATCGAACCTCAAAAGCGAAAATAAAACCTTTTCTCTACCTTTTTGTATGACAAATGAGGAATTTGAAGCAAAGACATTATCTCTATGATCCACAGATTATTATTTTCATAGCACGAACGTTTAGTGCTTCTTAGAACAGGGAATGAAACTAAATTTACATTTGGAAAGACTTTTCAGTCAACCTAAATCTAAACTTGACAACGAACTACAATTTTAACAATAAAGTCATGAAGCTAGTTTCTTTAAATTATCGTTGTGTTTTTGAATTATTGTATTTAAGAGGAGCAAGCCAAAGTCCTGACACAGCGGTAGCAGCCTTCCCTGTTATCTAGGGGACCTGGGTTCGAGTCCCGGTTCTGGTATGGTTGTTCTTCATCTGTTTTCTGCGAGATGTGTGAATGTGCCCGCTGTAAAAAGGGGCTGTACAAGTGAAAGTGATGTTTAAGTAGTTAAGACGCACTCTTGGCCCTAGTTGGCGCTACTAAAGAGCAAGAGATGCACCCTCGGTTTAAAAAAATTACTGACTGCGTCAGCGAGCTTGTCTATGGCAAGGGTCATTAGAAACAACAACAACAAGAGAAGAAACGAATTTATCAAACAAAAATTCATTGACAGACTAAGTTCAAAATTTAATAAGAATCTACGTATCGGATATTGAAACTGCGCTCCTAATTTTATTTATCTAGCTTTTTGCATTTAGCAGTTAAAGCTTTCCTTTGTAATACGCGGACAAACTTTCTTTGAAGGGATGTCATTAAAAATTTAACAGAAAACTACATATTTTGGGACAAATATTATTAACCAAATTTCATCCATTTTTGCAAAATATTGTTTAAAATTTGATAGAAATTTAAAAGGCCGTGATTCTACCTGCCATATTACAGCCGTGTAGCTCAGTGTTTTTTTATTATTATTATTATGTTCACAGAGAGATATATATCTCCAAATTAGCTGGAGGGATCTCACTAAAACTTTCAAGCATGATTTCTGAAAAAAAAAAGTGTTCCTCCCCTCCTCCTCCAATAAAATTGGGATATTTGGATTAGCAGATAACTTCTTGCATGACATTGGCGTATATTATCTGAGAAATATTAGCCTTTGACTTGAATTCAACAATTTTATTGAATCTGTCATGTGATCCTTGGCAAAACTTTCTGGTGATTATTCCCTGACATCTGGTCAATAGTACCCGAAAATAGAAGTTATGTTTTAGATGCCCTTTTCCCAACAATTGATACCAAAATTTGACCCAGAACTAGAACTGTAATCACAAAATCACATAAGCCGTATGTTTTTGAGTTGTCATGTTTGCGTGAATCTGAAAGTATGCTGACCAATAGACTGTCAAAGCCTAGCTAGATTTAGCCCAAAATTTGACAGATGTCTACACTATAGATGTTGAATCTGTGTGTCCAATAATACTCATCTAGCCTCTTCCTTTTGCAGTTATTGTGCTGATAGTCAAACAATAAACTTCCTATAAATGGACTTTGTTCAAAGATTGCTAGATATCTACAAATTTGTTGTAAAGACTATACATCAAATTTAACCAGTCTACCTCAAATCGTTTTAAACTTATATTTCAATCGTCTAGCTGAAAAAGCTTTTGATTTTCCTTTTTACAGACAGGCAGACAGACAGACAAACATATTGCCAAAAATATTTTTTTTTTGAACTCAGGGTGATCTTCAACGTATAACCGGCGTTCTGGAGTTGGGGTTGCGCGTCTTCACCAAGAACTGGTTGTCCCGGATTCGAGTCCGGGTTTGGGTATGGTTGTTCTTCTGTGTTCTATCTGTAAGGTGAGTGAATGTGCCCCCCCCCCCCTGTAAAAAGGGGTTGCGCAAGCGACTGTGATGAGTGTGTAGCAATAGTCGTATTCCTGACCCTAGCTGACGTTACTACAAAACAAGAGACGCCCCTTTCGGCTTAAAACTCGCTGATGCCTCGACGAAGCTTGTCCACGGCAAGTGTCACTACTAACAACAACAATGTAAAGATCAGTCCAAATCTAGAATTCAAATTTGTTTTTAATACGAGCAAGTAAAAAGATCCACTATATAGATAAGGCTACTGGAATCAATAATTATTCCAGCAATATCGCCAAATCTTAACCAAACAATACTAATTTATTCATCTGGCGAACGAATGCAAACTAGAATTTGATACATTTTCACCACAATGGAAACTAAAATTGAAATCTTCCTGCCAACTGAACATTCCGCTTCCTCCATTCCCAACCCGGTGTTCACCTCGAGTGGAATATTGGAAACCCATCTTCGGCGGGTAAATGACATTTCGAACCAAGAAAAAGGAAGCAGGAAAAGAATCACTTCTCCGGGAGTGAGAGAGAGAATATTTCCCGGGGCCGAGGGGTGCTTCAAGGGTCAGTGAGAGAGTGCGAAATAGCGTGTGCCATCGTCACGGATCACGCTATGTCGTCATTCGTGGTTGATCACGCATGCTATATGGATCGCGTTTTGTCACATGACCCACATACTACAACCAGCCTGGGTGTTGATCCTCTGCAGAGAACACACCAGCAGGTAGAGTTCGCCTTTGCTCCGAAGATGCTAATTGGTGGAGTGGACGTGACGAGAAGGTTTAAGCCTCTCCGTGCCTGCCACTAATTGGGCGACTTTGATTACCGCTTGTTTGATCTTTAGCTGGCCGTCGTGACGGGAATCTCAGATGTGGGATTGTCGTGGATGAAGAGTCCGACGGGGAAATGGAAGGGTTTTTACAGCTCATCAGAAGGAGCATTTAAGGAAGGAAGACAATGGCATTGCATGGGAAGGGACGTATTTCATTCAGAAAGAATTATTTCTGCACGTCCTGCCACTTTTTTTTTTTTTTTGAAAAAAAGTTTATTGAAATATGTGTCCGCTCGTAGTATGTGCATTAGGATTAAAGGAAGCGAGTGCTATACCGCTTAATTAATTCATTCGTGCAATTTTTTTTATGCTGGCGTTTATGATTTTGTGCGTTTAACATTTTGCTGCAATGTTGCATTTCACTTCATAGGCTTTTATGTTTTGTTTTATTTATACGAGTAAAATGCAATACGAGACTAAAACGGCTTTATTAATTCATCCCTGCAGTATTTTTTACTAGTGTTTACGACTTTTGAACTTTGATATTTTATTGTATATGTCCAGATAGGCAATCTTCAAATGACTCATTTTTTGCCGACAAATTATTAGTGAAACAATTTTAAAAAGATACATCACTCGCCAATGTTAAATATATAAAAAAATATCCTTTTTTTGTTTATCCAAAATATAAATAATCAAAGTTGTTTGATTTAGATAATCGTTGAAGTGCTAATATGAGTTTTCTTTCCCTTAACTCAAATATTAAAATGTAGAGTGTGGAAATATAGCTAAAGGATTTTGAGTTTTCTCTGCAAAAGCTGCTTCAAAGAAGGTGCAAGAAAAGTCGTTAATTAGACTTATTTTGAAAACTTATTAATGAAATTAATTTTGAAACGTTCATCACACACTAGTATTAAATGCATTAAAATTTATTCTTTTTTTGATTATTTAAAATATAAATAATTAATATTGTTTGATTTAGATATTCAAACAACATTGGAATACCAGTATGACCTTTCTTTCCCACAATTCAAATGCTAAAAATGTAGAGCAGGAAAATTGTGGAAATTCGGTTTTTGAGTTTTCACTATAACAGCTGTTTCTAAGAAGGTACACGAAAAAGTCATTACTTAGTTTAAATAATTTTGAAAAATTAATAACGACATTAATTTTAAAATATACATCACACAACGATGTTAAGTGCATAATTTTTTTTGTTCGTAAAAAATATAAATAACCAATAGTGTTTGATTTAGATATTCGTTGGAATGTCAGTTGGAGCTTTCTGTCCCTAAACTCAAATGTTAAAAAGTAGAACATGAAAATTGTGAAAATCACCTAAAGAGATTTTTTAATTTCTCTGTAAAAATTGCTTCTAAGTATATTTAGGAAACGCTTGTTAATAGGCTGACTATATTTGAGGTTTAATAAATAATTTCAAATAAAATATTTCAAATAGGTATATAAGGGAGAGGGGGGGGGGTTAATATTTAAAGGAGTAGCACACAAGGAACATGGTCATTTTTTTTCATTGCGAACGAAAAATGTTCCGCAACTGAAGATTGGATTCGAAAAATATTTGATTCCATTAAAGGGTTCGTTTACTTAATTGCTTTATTTTTTTAAAAATAAACAATTCCAACTTCAATTTAAACATCTATAACTAAAGGAAATTTTATATAGAAGATATAGGTTGAAAATAGAAAATATTAGTATTTGATGAATTATTTTAAATCTTTCGAATAGAAAAATTTTTAATCGAAAACTACCAAAAAACACAGAAATAATTTTTTAATTCAAACAAAAATGTTTCTGCGGTATCTTTTAAAAACTAATTAACAAGCAAATTCTCTAATAATAAATGTTAGTTAGGATTTTTTATTAATTTAAGCACAATTGAGAAGTTGTCAAAAGTAGGAAAATGTTTCTCGCTTTGGCATATACATGCGAGAAAGAGAGTATGCATATTAATGCAGACGATTGAGTAAATCAGAACACAAAATTAATGGATTAAGTAAAAAATTTCCTTTCATTAATTTCGGTATTTTTAAAGATGCATATCTATTATTTTCATTAAACTTTCATCAAATGGAAGAAGTTCATTGTGGACATTGGGATTATCCTTATTCAAAATGATTTCTTTTAAGAATTAATGCACAATACAGTTAATGCGAAATAAAGCCACATTCATAATTATGAAAAATTCGAAATAGATTATATTATAAATGAGTAATGAAAAAAAAATCTTACTTCTTTGTAACTCCGTGCTTTTAAATTGAATGTCATTGCATGTTTTCTTGCCAAACATTCAGCTGAAAAATCCAATTTTACTATCAATTATTTAGTTTAGGTATTGACATCTGCGATTTAAAAAAAAAAATTTTGTAGACGAAGAAATTGTTTAAGCAATGAAAACGTAAACTAAACACTTGACATGCATATAATCTGATTTAAAAATTCAGTTAAATCCTATCAGTTTATCATGCATAAATTACTTTATTTATTAATGCAGACACAATCCATATTTTGAATTACCTCATGTTTTACATCTTAATGAAGGAGAAAATAATTATTCACATGTGTCAGGGTAATCGATGAATTGAAAAAAAGCAATGATGATTAAGATTTAACTACTGATTTTTTCATGAGATTAGATACATATCAAGTGTTTAGTTATTGTTTGTCAAGTGTTAAGTTTCAGATCCTTAACCATTTGTAAGGCAATTTATTCCTGCATAAATGCACGAAAAGGAAGTAAATATAATGACATCGAATGTCAGAAGTATAGCAAAATGAAATGAAGTTTTATCTATGGTTTTATTGAGAAAACTATAATTTCGTGTTAAATTTTGGATTCACTCGATCAACAAAAAGAGATTCAAAATGCATACATGATTCTTAGATGAGGCTAAATGAAGAATATGCATTATTATTGTTATTATATTAATCGAGGAATTAGAAGAGATCCAAAATGTACATACGATTCCTACGATAAGCCTAACTGAAGAATATGCATCATTATTATTATTATTATATTTGGACTCAATCAATGAATTAGAAGCGATCCAAAATGTATATATGATTCCTACGATAAGCCTAACTGAAGAATACGTATTATTATTATAATATTATTTGGACTCAATCGAGCAATTAGAAGAGATTCAAAATGTACATATACGATCCTACGATAAGCCTAACTGAAGAATATGCATTATTATTATTATTATATTATTTGGACTCAATCGAGGAATTAGAAGAGATCCAAAATGTATATATGATTTCTACGATAAGCCTAACTGAAGAATATGCATTATTATTATTATTATTATTATTATTATTATATTATTTGGACTCAATCAATGAATTAGATGCGATCCAAAATGTATATACGATTCCTACGATAAGCCTAACTGAAGAAT
Source organism: Argiope argentata (assembly GCA_026289955.1). Taxonomy (NCBI): domain Eukaryota; kingdom Metazoa; phylum Arthropoda; class Arachnida; order Araneae; family Araneidae; genus Argiope; species Argiope argentata. The sequence goes on along the minus strand of JAOUZG010038877.1, from coordinate 1,098,542 downwards.
ATGCATTATTATTATTATATCATTTAAACTCAATCGATGAATTAGAAGAGATTCAAAATGTATACGCGATTCCTATGATAAGGCTAACTGAAGAAAATGCACCATTATTATTATTATATAAAAGGAATTTTCGACTCAATCGATGAATCAGAAGTGCCACGTGCGACTCTCTCGATAAGTCTAAACAGAAAGCACATTGAACTAAGGCAGTACACAGTAAACCAAAGGGGTACACAATTCCTTTGATTGAACCATTTTAGTAGAATTCAATCTTTTAGCATCCTATATTAATCAGTGAACATTCAAGTAACAATATAGGAAATATTACTGAGTATCATTCCACCCATTTAAATAATCTACAGTATAATAAAAAATTTTTTTAAATAATTCTTTACGACATTATTTAGCTCTTTTACATTCAGGTTTATTAGACTGGCATAGATTCAAAAGACTATTTTACTTTTATTTATATTAAAATCCCATTTAGAAAAAATAAATAAATCTAGGACTGTTTTGATAAGGACTTCAGAATTTTGAGCCTCTATTTCAACCTTAAATGGATGCAAAGTACCAAGGATAAAAAATCTAATCCATACTACAGCCATCTTATTTTGATAACTTTTTCTTTATAATCGAGTCGAATGGGTCTGTACATCAAAATACTTTATATTTAAATAAAATCTATTAAAGCTATTATTGTCCATCAATCTGTCCGTTTTTGTGTATGTGGAAGCGATATTAGAAAAAAAAAGAATAACGGATGAGGGAATTGTATAAATTTACAATTAAATTGAAAATTTGCAGCAGATTTTTTTTGTTTCTAGATTTATTTATTTTTGTAAATGTGATAAAGACAACTTATAAGCGCAACAGGCTAAATAAAGGAAACTTGATTTATGACTTCAATACCACAAATTATAAAAAAAATTTGTAACTTTTTTGATTGTTTGAAATTTTTGACCAAACCGGTGATTGGAATATATTTGGCAGTGTTTAGTATAGTCTGTATCTGAATTTAAGTAAAGTAAATATATATTGCATGTGTGAGGTAAAAAATGATTTTCAAAATCGCTTGTATAGGAAACTACTAAGAGTAAGCACTAAAAAGACAAAAATTTGACATTTTGGCAGGTTTTATAATTCCTTGAACTACAAATTTTTGAAATCATGTCTGTTCGTTATTCTACCTGTGAACACAATGATGACTAAAATACTTTGGCGCGTGAAATGAGGTCTTAACATTATGATTGTATATTTTTGTTAAATTTTGAATTCGCAGGAAGTTTGGCTGTTAGTCTGTCTGTCCATGCACAAATGAACCCTATAATTAGTAATGTTTAGTTAATGATTAGTAATGATTAGTAATGCTAGTATGTAAAAAATTAAATAGAAAATTCTCGCCCCCCCATTTTAGCATCTAAAAGGCAATTCTGTAACAAAGTCTGAACCAAATTCGTCACAAGGTTCATCGTTTGTTGATTTTTACATTCGCAAAAAGTAAGATGAATCAAAAAGAATATGTTATTTGGATTCTAAAATTATACATTTATGCCAAATTTTGGTTTTGAATGATCTGAAAATAAAAGTGTTCAAAATGCTGTTGTGATAGAAAAAATATATATTAAAGTGTTGTTTTCTTCACTATAATATGAGCTCAGAATACTCATTTATGGGATTCTAATAATAAAAATTTAAGTACTCAGGGTTTTCCCGGCCTTACTGAAAATGCATTTTTTTTTTACTTTGGGGAGAAGGGATAATACTTTTATTTGAGAAAATTTCTTGGAACCCACTTTTGCTGGATTTCCCTTTTTATATATTTGGGAGCTTTTCTCAAACAAACAAAATGATTCTGATATTACGTCAGAATTCAGAAAACCAATGAAAGTGGTTATAAAAATAGTAAACAGAAATGGTAACCAAAACGAATTGTAAATCAAACGACGTTAAGTTAAAGAATAATAATGTCACGATGATGTATAAAACTAGCAATTTAGGTTGTGTTCTACCCTGTCTCCATAATCAAAAAGTTATAAAGTCTAATAATAATGGTTACAATGTTAGAACTATTATGAAAAACATCGGTTTTTATGTGAATGGATAATTTATGTAAACAAGAAAAAGGGTTTGTGTTTTATGCTGCAAGTTCTTTAACAAGGATCAAGAAGATGCGACCTTTCTTTCACTTATTCATGATACAAACTAGTAAACTTTGTAGCTTTTCAGATAAAGTAAGAATCTGTCCATCCACCCATTATTTTATTCATCCCATTAAATAAACTTTTGTCTTCATAGCCAGCTGGCATTTGCTTGCATTCATTAGGGAGCTTACAGGTTTGCATTTATTTTTATTGGAGAATCTCTAAATGGATTTATTTTAATTTTTTAATATATAAGTCAGAATTAAGAAATGTCTAGTGAGAGTGGTCTCCCCGAAAGTTTCTAGCATATTTTTAAATTAATTTCGTACCCCCTCTCTCCCAGCATTAAATTATGGACTTTGGATAAGATCGCAAACGTTTTGCAATTTTGTAAATTTATAATGCATTTCAAATATAGCATATAACCATAACTGCAGTCACAAAATAATATATAGATTTTTTTTTGATTTAAATAATTTTGTACATGTGTTATTTCACTTACACGCATACAAAAGTATACATCGACGGAAAACTAGTCCTTTTTTCAAAATTTGATAATTTCTCAGCGGATTTGGTTCAAAATTTGATAGGAATCCATAATTTAGATATTAAATCTGCGTTTAAAATTTTATGTCTCTAGTTCATTTCGTTTTGGAGAAATTTCCTTTGAACAGATTTCAAACAAAATTCGGTAGCTATTTACAAATTTGGGCGTGAGTCTTTATTCAGAATTTCATCCTTCTAACTCGAAACGTTTTAGCTATCATGTCAGGTAGACAGACAAACATGACGATAAAACTGTCTTGTTTGGAAATATAAAAGTAAACAGGTAAATACTTGAATATTTCAAAAAATTGAGTTATGTCAAAAATTATTTAATTCCCGCACACACTCCGGAGAGGGGGGGCATCTCAAATTGAGCGAAATGAGAATGAGATGCTTCCGGCATGGTGGTTGGATCTCACCACCTTGGAGGGTACAAAAATAAGGGGGGGATAGGCTCCTCTCATCGATGATGGAACGTAATTCCTATGGGAAGGGTTATTCCATAGCCGGTGATGACCTTTAAGACTCAACCATAGTTCCCACCAATGATGCTGCTGTAGTAAGTCTAGTCATTCAGCCTTATGGTTTAAATCCGTGTGCCTTCGTGGTGGGTAGGAGAGTCTATATCAATATCGTACCGAATATATCGATATAGAATTTTTATGAAAAATAATCGAATATGCTGGGAACCTACTCTTTAACAAGGCCAAGAAAATAAGCACCAGAGATTTTAAGACAAATTTTAGCACGTATTATATATTACTGGCCATAAGAAGAAAATTTATAGTATTACAAAAAAGCCATTAGGAATTGTCTGTTTCCGAATCTCCGTAAAATGATTTAATACAGGTGTTAGCCCCACCTTCACATTAAATTGTGGAGCACGGGCAAAGCATCTTCGAGAGTTCAAATTTTTATTTTCACACATAAGAATTGTGTACTTTGCAATACTCTAAGGCAGGGGTTCTCAAACTTTTAGACATTGTGAGCCCCTTTTTAGATTATTATTTTGGCGACCCCCAAAGTTTTAACTCTGTCTAAAGTTTAGACAGAGATTTTAGAAATTTTACATGTACTCAAGAGTTCGTAGAGTATGTGTCGGGTATTGGCGCCACATCCCTTGACACTTAATCTTTCTTTTTACTAGTATCATTTCATCTAGAAGCTTTGATTGAACAGTTTACAGATTACATTCCAGTTAAGGATATGAGTGGGATTGTGTGGGTAGTCCGTTCAGTGAGCAAGCTGTAACAAAAATTGAGATAAGTGCCCTTCATCATGATCAACTGATACAGATTTTACGTGATCAATCAGCTAAAGCAACTTTTAATATAGCTTATATAAACGAATTTTGGATACGTATTAAAAAGGAATACCTAGAACTGTCCACAATAACATTAAAAGCTTCGATATCATTTTCTACACATTACAACTGTGAACAAGGATTCTCCATAACGATAAATTTTATAACAAAATCAAGAAATCGTTTGACACTGGAAAATGACATTATTTTGTGCGTTATAAAGCTCATTGCAGACATTAAAAAATTGGTTAATTCCAAACTAGCTCATGTATCCCATTAACTAATAGAACACAAAACCCAAATTGTATGTGTATTAAAAACTTTATGTGTATTTTTTTAAATGAAAACTATAAGAATAAATTAATTTTCTTTAAACTTTTCTTCCACATCTCACGACCCCCTTGGACACATCCCGCAACCCCCCTGAGGATCGCGACCTACCTTTTGAGAACCCCTGCGCTAAGGAAAACTGTTGTTTTTGTTATTATCTGCAGTAGTTACGAAAGATCGATCTTTGTCATAAATATAACGTTTTCAATCAAATTAACTTTGACCTTTGCCAATTTTTATTGTGACAATAAATCTGCAACCCGCGGTTAATACATAAGTACTAAAAATCCAATATGTACCCTAAAATTTTGCAAGAAATAGCAAATGCGTTCACAGGATCAAGTATTAAAATTAAACTTATTTCAGTTATTGTGTTTACATGCTTGAGGAGGCTCAGATTTAAAATCAGTCAAAACTCTTAAAAAATTACGTTTTAAATTTTTTTAATTCTAATCAAATGTTAAGACTATAAGCCAAATTTTATCTATCAAGCATTTTACGTTTTATACATATCGTATTCACTTGTACTAGGACAACCAGACAGATAGGCCTTCTCTGAATGGATTTCTGTCAATTAGAATCATACACATTTCGAGAAGTATATTGGTATATTGTTATTCTTATTGTTATTCATATTGTTATTGAGAGTTAGTCATATTATATCGAGAGGTATATTGGTATATTGTTATTCTTATTGTTAAGGTATATTGTTATTCTTAGTATAATAAACTTTATACTAAGTTTATTATATTGGCTAAAGGCGTTCATGGCTTGACTAAGGTAGGGACATACGGGGCAGTTGCCCCGGGCCCCCTCATAAATGGGCCCCACAAATTAAATAGAAATTTTATTTTACGTTTCCTTCTTTAATGAATGTTCTTCATTACTAAAGTAGTGAAGCAAAGGGGGGCCCACAAAGGAGTTTTTGCCCCGGGCCTCAATTAGGCTAAGTCGGGCCCTGAAGGCCCTTTGAATTATTTTATAAGGGCCCTTTTGAATTATTTTATTTATCGATATAACGACAGACATGCATAATTACAAAAATGTGTTTTCAGACTCAAAGAAATCCTAAAAGTAGAGATTCGTCGAAATCTCGATTTTCTTTCGACATTTTTTATTGTATACATCATACACGATAAAGTAAAATTAATAATATTTTTAAAAGGTATGGTTTAGAGAACTGAAATCAAATTTTCATTTTAACATAAAAATAGAAAGATTTTTTATGTTTCTATGTTTTAACATAACATAGGAAGATTTTTTAGTGAAGGTATATTGTTATTCTAATATTTTGATCCTCCAATGGATCAGGATCAGCCTAATATAAGGATTAAATTGTTTTGTATTTGAAAATAGTTTTTATTGCACATTAATTAAATACTTATGAAATGTCTTTTTGGTCTTTTATGATACCCATTTAAATTGTCATTGTCAACACATTGATGTAAAAGTTTAAAGATTGGATTAGAAGTTCAGAGTTATCAATTTTGAAATTATTCAAAATAGCACCTGTTCTTACCCATTAATCATCGTATAGTGTTGGAACAAGACTTTAATTAAACAAGCTAAAGATTCTACTAAAATAAATGATTAAGAAATCAAAACAGCTTCAATAAATTAATCATAAATAAATAAACAAGATTAAACTTTAAAATCTAATAAAAAAGTTATCTGAAATTTTACAATAAAACCTTTTATATCAACTAGAAAGCAACGAATCGCGTTAAAAAGCGTTATAAAAGAAGAGAAAAATAACTAAATGAAAAGGAAATAAAATTTTTAATCGCACATTTGAAGTTATCATGTGAGAATATTATAATTCTTAAGTCATTAATTATCTTAATTTAATTAATTAACCAATTTAAACAGGTTTGAAACGATCACAAGACTTCTCCATCTCTCTCTCTCTCTGAAACACAAACACACACATATATATTATATATCTAATAATAATTATTTTAAAATTTCATTTTCAATTTTTCTAAATGGCAAACAAAGTTTGGAGTTCGACTGATTTTATGATGAAATAACAGCCATCCCATCATAATTCTACATCAACCTTTTAAAAACGCATCTGTTGTCAAAGATGCATACACAATAATTAATAATGCAATACTGATAAAAGCAGGTAAAAATATTTTTTGCCCGTATTTTTCGAAGACATCAAAACAACATTATGTGAGAGCATGATAAAAACTGAAATGGGTAAGATTATCTCATCAATTTGAAGCTTTTTAAAATTTAGAGCACTTATGCAGTTACTGCGTACAAGTGATTAGCAGTAAAATGTCTGTAATACGATTACTGACGTGAAGCACACTAATAGCTGTTATTGATTGCTCGTGTACTTCCCATCGTACTAAAATGATTGGAAAAAATTAGTACTTTGACTAACAAACAATTAATAAGAGTAAATAACTTTTGTCCAACATTGTTGATATCAGTTTAAGTGAAATCGGAACAGATGTTTGCACACCTCAACTACTATCAATGCAGTTCACGTCGCTGACTTCTTATCCGCCATTTTGTCACTAATGACTTGTCCGACATAAAAGGGCATCATCAAGATCCTATTTGTAATTCTGAAGCGTGGTCAGATGAACCAAAACGTCACCTCAGTCAATTGACTTTTTGATAAGTTCCCTTCTACATCAAATCAAAATGTTTGACATCGAATGGATTTAGAATACTTAATATAGTTATTATGAAATGTGTAACAAATGAAAAACACAAAGGACTTTGTTTTCGAATTGCACGGGAGTAATGCGGTACTTCATAAACTAACACAAACCTTTTTATTCTGTTAAGTTTATTCAATGCATTTTTGTAATACTTTTGTATTTTGATGTTTGTGGGAAAAAAATTCCAATTTATATTACACAATTTCAACGGTATGGATGACGAATAAAACATGTAAATGACTGTTGTGTTTTCTAACGGCGCCAAACTGCATTTTTTCTGTCTGACACACTGTTCAATTCTTATTACAACAGCAAGCTGTACTGTATGAATTCTTGAAATTGCTTTCTTTTCTCTTTGCCGGTAAATATTCCGATGTTTACAGAGTGAGTATTACGGTATGCATAGCAAATGAAACAAGTAACAATCATCGTTCACTTCAGGTCGACAGCAATCTGTTACAGAACCTTCATTCCCAGGTGGTTAGCAGCACTAGCAGACGACACATTGAAGGCCACCCTTCAAAACAGAAATTTTTCCATCAAAACGAAAAAATCTCACGCTCAGCCGATGTCTAAAGACTTTTATCATCTTTGTTTGTACGCAGAGAATTCACCTCATTTTTTCCTTTTTTATTTACTATTTTCGTTTTTGCAAAACATGCGAATGGAAGGTCTCCACTCTAAAACGTCATTGGAACGGAATCCGACTCGTTTCGGAACGCAAACGATTTTTTTTCTCCTTCCCCTTGCTCATATTTATTATTATTATTATTATTTCATTTTTTTGCTGTTTTTATTATTATTGCGGTGGTTTTTATTCTTTTCCTCCTTCATCCATTCCGTTCGGCTCTCTCAGAGACCATAAATCCGAAAAATAAGAGGCATACACTGATTCCGAGGCTACAGGGGTTATATGATGGCTGTGAGTACCTGGAAATCAGAAAACGACTCGCGCTACTTTAAAAAAATAAAGAAAAGAAAGCAAGGCATCGTACCCGTACCGAGCCGCAATCGAGAAGAAAAATGCAATATCGTCTGCGTACGAGTAGTAGGCGGTTCTGGCAACTCGCGACGGTCGAATTCGAAAAGAGCAAGCCGCAAATGGCGCGCAATTTGGCCGTCAAATTAATTGTGATAAATGGACGACGACTGTCACGCGCCGTGGGTTTCGGGACCGTAAAATTTCGTCACTGAAAAGAACCTGAAGACAAGACAGCGAGCAAGAGAGATGCTGCTTGTCTCTGCGGCCGGTTAAATGACTTGAAAATTAAATAAGCACCGGTTGAGGTTTGGGCCACTCTGGTTTTATGGTCGTGTCGCTTATTTAGAATGCTTCTGACGTCTTCAGATAATTCTATCCTTTCTGGAAACATTTCGACTTCTAAACACGAAGGCAATAAATTCTCGTATTTTAGCAAAACGGTCAACTCTTAAACGCAAATTGATTGCTTGTTAATTTTATAATATTGTCAAGTAGATCCAATAAAGTCAATCAATTAAACTGAGCACATTTACAGCCAAATTTGTTATCCTCCCTGGTATTTATTCCTATTTTGTTTTTCTCATTTTATGAACAATAAAAAGAACTGTAACTATAAAAACTAATTAGATCTTGCAATATTGAGAAATTAGTATGATTTAGATCCTCTTAAATTCACAAAAACTATTTTTTAAAAATATTGACCATCTGTTGAACAAGACAATTCAAAAAGACATAATTATAAAAAAGGAAATATAAGTATACCGTCTTTAAACTAAGATTGTTTGATAGTAGAAGAGAAACGTCAATAAGATTTTGGAGTCACAACCTATTTGCATGCATGGGACCACAAAAACATGTTGTTGTTACTTATGGCACTTTACAAGTTCTTTGACAGATCTATCAGTGATTTAAGCCGAGTGTGCGTCTCTTTTTTTTTTATCAGCAGCGCCAATTACGGGCAAGAGAATGAATTAGCTACTTCATGCTTCACATTTGTTTGCACAACCTCTTTACAGAGTGACACATTCACACAACTCACAGATAGTACACAGAAGAACAACCATGCCTGAACCGGAATGCCCAGAACGCGGGGAAGACGTTCTACCTCTATGCCAGTACGCCGGCCCTCAAAAACATAAAATTGGAAGGAGCTGATAGGATAGAATTTAAAATAAGAGTTTTATCATCTGATATTTCGATATGCATTATAGATTGATTTAAACCTATCAACTGGTTGGCTATCTAGTTATACATCTGCTATTGTGAATTTGAATTCTATAGCTATAAAACTGAAACTAAATGCAAAGATTTCAAAATGTGAATTTTTATCATGAGATATTTAGAAGCATATTATATATTGATGTGAACCTATCAACTGAATGACTATCTGTTGTTATATTTTTTCTTCGCTATGTGAAATCTGAAACTGAAGTATCTAGGAGTGAAGTTTTTAAAATGCGATTACACCAAAACTGTAAGTCAACATGAAATTTCAAACTCAATTTACCAGCGGAAAGTGACATTATAGTACGATGCGTAGTCGATTCGTTTTTTAAATTCCTAATATTAGTTCACTCTCTCCCTATATTTTATATATATATTACTGTTCAAATTTTCAATCGCTAATAAAATACTTTTTTTATTCATCCTCTCAAGTTCAAATACAATTTTTTAAACTTGAAATGGATGATACTCGATATCAATATAGTTTTTTTCAAATATTAATTAATAAATCAAATTAAATTAATTTTTAATATTTTAAAAACACGAATGGACCGACGGTCAAATAGAGGCTTTAGACAGAATCAAGGCTGATACTGTCCAAAATTGGATGCTTACTTATAATTTTGATAATACAGCCACATATGGAGTTCATTTATATAATTCTGTGCGTTTTTTTTCACTTTTTCATATATGAAGATAATATAAGAATGAAAGGATACAAAATCATCATCAAAAAATCAAATTATAATCCTAAAAATCAAGTGAATTGTTATCAGAAAAAAAAAAAACCTCGAGATTTTGGATAAATCCCCAAATTTGAAATTTGACTGGTTCCAAAAGAAAAAAACCCTCTGTTTTTGGAATTATGTTTGTCTGTCTGTGAGAAAGATATTTCAAAAACGTTTGACTATAGACGCACGACATTTAATACACGATTTTTCGCCAAATTTGCAGGTTTCTATCAAATTGTGATGAAGATCCATGTAGAGGATATCCCTCTATCTCTAAGAATAAATTTTTACAAAATAAGTACAAAACAACAACAAAAAATTTTTTTGGACGCAAATGTGATATTTAAAGTGTAGATCTGATTATATTTCTCATGAAATCTATCAAGGAGTTAATCTTTCATTGGTATTGACTGTTAAAAGCATATTAATGCGATCCCTAAAAAAAAGAGGCAATGACTTAAATACAAAGCAATTGGTAAGTAATTTTGTTATTCCATTTTTAGTTCTGAGTGTTGTTGTAGTTCCCGTTTTCGCTTTATAGAAGCTTTATAGGAAGGAAGGGTGCAGTAGCTTCTGAAAGTAAGTCATACCAGACACTCCGACTCGTCCAAAGGCATACAGTTTTAAACCAAGAGGGTTGAATGGCCGGACAGCCGCAACAGCTATTCTGGTGGGAACTATGGTTGAGTCCTCTATCTCTAAGTCCTCTATCTTGAGTCCTCTATCTCTATCCAGCATGGTGGCGAGATCCAACCACCATACCGGAAGCATTTCATCCTCATTTCGAGGGGGTTAGCAACTCAGGGTATAAACCCCTGAGCATCCGAGGGCAGAAATCTGACTTCTAGCAAACACACGTCATAAGCATTTTTCATGAAATGGACTTCATCCACGCATTTCATTCAGATATAAATTGCATCATTGTAATTTATATCTGGAACAGTGAACAATCACTTCTGACCCAGTACTCCCAGTAGTATTACTCTTGACATGGAGGACTTTGTGACCACGACAGGTTTAACATGCTCCAGCCGTCTATATACGAAGAGTCGAAATACATATACATGAAGAATCCAACGCCCTACCAACCAGTCTATCCCGGCCCCGAATATTTCATACAATTTCATACAAATCTGCAATTTCCACGTAGAATGTTAAATATCTATATCGAGTTTCTATTTACAGGACATATACCAAGTTATATTTACGGGACATATTTATAGTGTGCCAAGCACCACACACATGGAGAGTCTTCGGCAGGCGGGTTCAGCCTGAGAGATGCAAATTCAACGCCCTAACAACCAAGGTATCTTGGCCCTTTATTTCTGTGTCAAAATTTGCTTTAAATTAGCCGAAAAAAAAAGACAGCCAAAATTTATATTTGTCTTCATGAATTTTGAGTATTAACACTTTGCTGACCTGTGACGAGTTAACTCGTCATTGCACTTGCATTATCTGTGTCAATTTATAACACCGAGGGTGATATAGAAAATTGCAAAAACTTGGCGTATCCGGTTTAGTCTTGTCCTCTCTGTAACAGAAAAATTACTTTTCCTAGTATTTACATTTTTATTAGAATATTAGTAAAATTCCAAAAATTTCAACCATGACGGAACGTATCGGTGAAGAACTTTTTGATGTTCCAATTCAACAAAATTCATTGGAGTTTTTTTAGAGCGTTTTACTTTTATATTCAATTAAAAAAGTAGCCGGTGACATGACATAGTTTCTGTGTAAAATTGCCGGTCACCAAAGTATTAACATCATGAATAGTATTAATCACCAAAAATTGCACCAGATTTAGTAAAAACGCCAAATTTAGTTCAAAGATCGACATTTTTTCTGTATTATTGATTGATTGATTGGTTTCAAATCTTGGGACTTATAGCTGCTATGGATTCTGTATTATTATTCGCCAATGCCATGCAGTAAATAAACATTGCCAGAAATTTTGATTCAACTATTGAAGTATGTTTTTCTTTAAGAATATGACAGATATTCAACTTTCTAAGCCTTAAGTTTTATAGTGCAAGTATAGAAGTAGTCACAGGTCTATTAAGGGCCTCATAATTTGGAGCATGTCATGACTGAAGAGCCTGAACTGAATGAGGAAGTTTTGTCTTCCAACTGTGTTCTCAGCCAACATCAGCCGGTAGACAGAAACACGCTCTAGTGAAGAATTGCTCACTTCAATTATGCTGACTAGTAGACATTTTCTTCTAGCAAAATTTATTGAGACAGTTTACCTTGGAAGTCCTCCAGGAAGGCAACCTACATCATACTTTAGAGCTGGGTTAAACTTTTACTACGAGATCATTTTAACAAACAGAGGACAATACATTTTGCCATTACCAGTAGTTCTTGATTCACGGATAAGGTCAAATCTGCTAGACAAAGAATTAGAATTACCATGACTTTGAAAAATCTCTGCTTCTTGTAATTAAAAGAAAATGACAAAAGAATCATTCGAATTTTTAAATTAACTGGTCACATTTATCCTTTTAGAGATTTTTCTATTATCAATGGTTACTAATTCTTAGATTTTGGACAACTGTGAGGCCGTGGTGGCCAGGTCTCGGCCCGTGAGCCGTAGGGTTCCCGGTTCGAGCCCCAATTAAACCGAATAACCATCGCGTAAGGGGGTCTGTTGCAAGTTAAAATATTTCAGGGACAAACGCCCTCCCTCTGGTGTGGTGGGGGAGCCTATTCAAGTGTCCTCCTCGTCACCTGAACACGGTTCAAAATTTAATGGTTCGTTCCAAAACAGCCCTAGTGTTGATTTACAATGGAATGTTAATACAATTAAACCAAATCAAATTTGGCCATTTGTGCTGGCTGTGACTTTCAAAAGTCCATGCTTTTTATAATTGGAAGAAAATGTCAAAAAAATTATTTGAATTCTGTATGATTTTTCTCTCCACTCCTCCTTTTAAAGACTTGTTCGGTCCAGAAATTCTACAACTATAAATCGTCAATGCCCAAAGGTCTAAAACGCAATTCCAATTTTGGTTTTAACCAATAGAGAAGAAAGCGACACCCACAACCAGAAATTTTGTTAATGTGAGCGTAATCTAGTTGCACAGTTGTCCTCTTTTCTTCAAACTGCACCAATCAAAAGCTGGATTTTTAGCTTTGAAGAATAAAATCGTCTATGAAAACTACCGAATGATGGTCTAAAATGTCATTCTTGCTTCTCTTATCAATGCCATTATCGGACGGCACTTCAACTGCTTCAATCATCTTATGGAATTTTGTGGCTTAAATTTCATAAACATAAATATCATACGAAATCTATATTGAAAAGAAACAGTTTCTGCAAAATTATAATTTAAATTTTAAGTTGTGACATTTAGAATAAATTTAAAAACTAATTCAAGGTCAAGGAACTTAAAAAAATTTTTTAGATTTAATTTTCGTAATTGAAGGGTTTTGAACTTTGAAGGTTTAATTTGAATGGCATGAATTAATACAGCCATACATGACCAGTTTCCTTTCAAAAATGCAGTTATTGCCAGAAGAGATAAAATTGCCGTTTTCAATTATAGTGACCAGTTCCATTTTTAACACTTATTTAAAAAGATGAAAAAATATCTCACATCAAAGAAGTCAGCCGATTTTGATTGAAACGTCTTTCTGGTTGGGAAATTAAAAAAAAAAACAGATTAATTTCAAACAACATGGATTGATTTTAATGCACTAAGAACTTATTTTATGCCACTTGATTTTTAAGAACCCCTAAACTTGAATCACAAGAATACTATTAATAATTGTCTGCCTTGAACTACTTTTTGATGTTTTTACTGCTGCCATCGTCGCTAAAATTGCAGTTGTGAAAAAACCATAAATATTTCTCCCTCTTTCTTTCAACGTGCACTTGAGTTCTGAATGCAAGCCAAGACGCTTAAACGAAAATGACAAAGAAAAAAAATATCATAGAAACAAAATTAATAGCACTTAAATTAAATTTAAACTCCGACTTTCATTCTCTACTTTTCAGCGAGAGTGTTTTGTTGACAGTGTGTGTAAGCCTAGCTTGCATATAACACATTGTGGACGAATTACAAATTCACTCGTGTTAATTTAAAAAATACTAAGCACATTACGAGTTATAAAGATATATATACCAGTGCTTTTGACAACTAGTCAGTTTACCAATCTTTATCTCGTAGAAATTTTAATAATTATGTATTTTATTCAACTTCTATTTTAAAAGCTTTTTCATCAAAATAATTTATAGCTTCAAATTTTAATAGTCATATAAATTCACTCATAATATTATAAAGGCTTTCAGTAACAACGCAATACGTATTTCTCTATTTTTCTGTTAGCTCCCGTAAAATTTATTTCTTAAATTAAAATGGAAATGATTGAACTACAATTAGTTTTGCCTTTTTTAGGGAAACAAAGCATTTTTTTAAAAAAATATACGAGTACTGGAAACAGTGTCACTGAGCACTTAAACCTTATGATCAATAATGAATATCTTTCTTAATTTATGTAATATCTCAAGAATTTTTCTACAGAATTTTAGCAGCTTCATCATGAACAGATTGATTAATTAACAATGTTTAATTTTAAATGTATCAAAAACTAAGAAAATAAACAAAATCATCGGAAGTAATTTGTCGAAAACACGTTAGGCCTAACCTCGTTAGCTTGAGGGAAAAACTGCTTAAAAAACGATATACTTAACTCTATACTTTATTTACATTACTTTTAATTACAAAGAGCACTAATCTAAAAAAAAATTTGTTTATAGCGTATATCTGAAGTAAAGCTAAACAGCAAACCAATTAATCAATATCAAGTCCGTATCTATTTAAATATAGTTGTTAAAACAATGCGCATTCTTAAATTTTCAACGCCAGTTTTGGTAACGCTAGGAAGATTAGAAATTTTTAATTTCCTTTATTCTGTTTTATTTCAGTTCAAAAGTACTTCAGAATGAATCTGGAAAGTCGATTAATTAACTATGTTTAGTTTTAAATGCGTCAGACATTAAGAAAATAAACAGAATCGTTTGAAATAATCGGCCGAAAACATGTTAAGCCTAACCGCATTAGAGTGAAAAAAAAAAAAAAAACTCAAGTCTCACTCATTTTGCGCTGGTGAAAAGATCTTTGACTGGAAAGTAATTTTTAATTAACAATCAAAATTAGACGTTCTTCAGTAGACCGAATTTGTGAATCTAAACCATTCTCGAATCCACTTGAACACACACAAAAAGATTCATCAAAATCAATCCAGCCGTTTAGGAGTTCAGTCACATACAAACGCACCGAGGAATTATATATATCAATATATAATTCTTAATCGTATATGGAGAAAGTATTGTAATTATCAAAAAATTTGAAATTTTGCCGAATCCCCATGTTTCTAACTTTTCTGAGTCCAGCAAACGCATTTAAAAAAAATCGTTTATTTGTCTGTGACAAAGATAACTCAAAAACGATTTAAGCTAGATGGATGAAATTTGATCGAAACACATTCAAAGGAAGGAAGTCTGTCCCACTGTTTAAATATAAGTAAAAACAAGACAGCTACTAAGCATTGATGAGTAATATTCAGTACAGATATTTAACCTCCGCAGTGTAGACACCAATCAATTTTGAGTAAAATCAAACATGAGGTTGGGTTTCTGGTGGTTCGAACTTTCAGAAACATATAAAAGCAATAACTAAAAAACGCGAAAGCTAAAGATATCAAATTTGGCATGTAATTATGTTACAACAATCATAATTCTTTGTCCCATTTTTGTTTCAATCGGTTGTATGAAACGCATCTAAAAATGCGTATTTTATTTTCAGATACTATTAACTGCATGTCAAGGATTAATCGCCAAAAACTTCGCCAAATATGGCACGATAAATTCAGTAAAAATGTGAAATTTGCGCCAAACGTTAATATTTCATAACTATCGTACACCAATGTAATGCAAGGCCTTTTTATGGGATGACAACCAAAGAGTATGCAAAAAAGTTTCGGGGAAGACCATTCCACTGGTTTTTAAGCTTACATTTAATCAAAAGCGCTGTGTTTAGTTTACGATGTATCAAGTCTAGTACATATAATATTTTTTGGACGAATTATAAATTGATCATGTGCGTCTGAAAAATACACATGTTAACACGAGTTATATAGTGATATATAATAGATGGAGTTAAAAATACGATTCATTAATTTTCCACAATATTTCATGAACTTTGAATTTTACGAGTGTTCTTATCGATATAAAAATATATGAAGACTCGCTTTATTTTTAAGCTTACATTTGATTTCCAGGTGCTCAATATTGTCATAAATAAAAAGTATATAAATATTTTTGATTGAAATGATTAATCAATTAAATTTTCACATAGTTATGACATCAGGTTTTCGTTCATATATATTCCATCAAATTTGTAATCTAACCAATTATTTTTTCAATGCTTGAATTTATTCGTTAGAATTAAAATATAAGTATTTGTCTGCGAGCTTTTACTTTTCTGATTCTTGTTTCGTCCTCTATAATTTTTAGTCTCATATATTATTTTATATTTATTACGCACTAATAAGAAATATTTTAAAAGATATTTTATTATCTGTTGATATCTTTGATGATTTCAGCTGGTTAACTATGGAAATTTATTGCATTTAATATCTATTAAATTTCTTATGAATAACTTGATCATCGTGATTCTCTTAACAAAGAAGTTAACTTAATGAAGTCAAGTTCCATGACGTCATTGTTTTATTAAAACTGGACAATTTATTTTAAATTCTGATTATTGATGTCAACTGCTCTATTAATTAATAGAGACTTCCTTCTTTTTGAAACAGTGGAGGAAAATCACCCGATTGGTTATTTAATGAAAAAATGAAGACAATTTGAATTTCATTGGATTAAAGAAATTTATTAATAAAAATGATGCAGAATTTTTTTAAAAGTTATCAAAATACCAGAAATACAATTTTAAGGCAGTTAAATTGCTATTACTAAAGATATATTTTTAAATTTTAAAAATGTAAAGATTAATTTTGTGCCATAATATTTTCTGACATTAATGCAAAAAAAACCCACCATTTAGTTACATTTTTAATTAATTAATTTTTTTAAAAAATAAGTTTGAGATGATATTCTCCTTTCCTAAATTATGCCCGTGCCAAGTTTTGTAGATCTAGGTCTAATGGTATGTTCCATAAAGCGTCACCACACACACACACAAACAGAGAGAGAGAGAAACATCTATAGAGCATTATAGGCAGACAGATTATTTATTCATTAAAATCATCTGAGCAAATGACTAAAAGAAATTTTTTAAACCCATTTATTATTGAACTGAAGAAAGTAATTTTAATACCAACATTAAAGGAAACCAATTTTATTAGTTCTTGCCTTTATATTAATATAAAAAGCATATATTGTGTCTTGCTATTAATTGCCATTTTTTCTACGTGTAATTTTTATACTTAAAATGCATAAAAGTGAATTTTTTACGAATTTGAATTTTTTATCGATATGATCAAAGAAGTTAACTCTCTGTGTGTGTATTGTTTTTTTATGACATTAACATTTGTGTACTCCACATTTATAAATCTTTTCTTTTGTGTTATTTATGCAAGTATCTACTGTATGTCAAGCAGTCGAAGGACAGATCTCAAGTTCTTTTACCTCCTAAACCAGTAATAACGAATTTCATATTTTATGAAAGTACACGAAGTAAAAGATACACATGTCTTAGCACAGTTATTTTGTTTTTTCCTCCAGTTATTTCCAACGGACTCGGTTTTCTTGGAAGTCGGTTATTCTCAATAACTTAAGAGTTCTGACACTCAATATGATAAATGACCATTTCCTAGCCAATGACTGCATATACCTTACATACTTACTAGCAATCAATTTAAAAACGTATTCCCAAAACCCTTTTTCCCCTCTCCTTAAAAGAATGAGCCCCAGCACGGAATCTGATGGATGGCTATTAACTAACCAACGTGAGGTGATTAAGAAACTCATTTTAAACTTTTAATTAGTTTTAGTATTGGTTTCAATATATCAAATAAAGCTGAACTTAATTATTTTAATTTATGTATCTACCAATAAAAAACTATAAATTTAATCCATTTCACAATTGAATCGAAAATCCTGACAAATTTAATTCATTCAATTATATTATTAACTATCAGCGGTTGCATTAATATAGTCATATTAATGATGACATGACTAGATATCAATAATGATATGACTAGTCATATCAATATCAGTTGATGTGCAACATTATATTACAATAAAAGCAAATAATGCGTTAAATTAAATTTGAATGATAAAATAGAATACATTATTTGGTTATTAATGTCTCGATATTGTCAAAATCGTTTCTGTTATCATGGCTGGTTCACCGACAGAATTATATTTTACGATATCTTTTGAAAGTAGTATGATGAGAACCGAAGCAGGCGATTATTGTCTCTATATTCGTATGTGGAGACATCGATCACCCCATGACCATGAGTATTCGTATGAAATAGACATTCTCGGAATACTCAATGCGAACGTCGTTGGAAAATTCTAGTAGGGTTTTTCAACACAAAGAATGTAAATAGAAATAGTGGTTTTTCAATTTTTTTTTTCGAAAAGGAAAGCTGGAGGAAGGAGGGGAAAAATCAGAAGTCGTAGCAAAAGTTTGCAGACGGGGGTGGGTTCGGTCATCCTGGAAGGGGGCAAATCAATTTCTGCAATTTGGCTTAAAAACACCTCATAATAATTAATTTTACATTTAATTAAAGAAAATTAAATATTATTTAGTTTTTCTCAAACTCAAAACTGCGGGAAAATTTGCCGACTTACCACTATCGAAACCCATCGCATTAAGTTCTTGGGTTACCGATCAAAAACAGTTTGCCAAATATGATACCTTATTCACATGTTATCTTATCAGTTATTATTACCAAAAGTAGTGCAAATTATAAGCTGAATGAGCGACATTTGAATAAATTGTCTGAAAATCTGCTGATTTAACATAATGAGCAAACAACAGTAATAAGCTGGGTTGATCAAAAATTGTCTGGAAATTGCGGCATCTTATTTACCTGTCACCTTGACAAATGTTGTCAAAGCCTTTCAACTTTATTTTGATATTTCGTTTGTGTACAGTATACTAAATTTAAGATGGTATGATGAATGCCTAACATAAATCATATTTATCATAAATCACATCGGATATCTGTCAACTACAGGCTCCATAATTGCCGCGTTGCTCATTATCCGGGTATACTACTAAAAAAGCTATGCTATCTCTCTTCTCTTCGGAATGCTCTCGCGCACACTGTTTCGGTGAAGAGTGTGGTAAAAATCAAACGTTTAATTCCATTAGTTAAATTGAAAATATAATTATTTTCTAAAACGCTGCAATAATTGGAGTCAGAACAAAAAACATGCAACCCTAATTTTGACAATGGTTTTTAAACTATCCAGGTTTCAGTAACCGTCCTGAAATGGTGAAAACTTTTCCAGCCAAAATTTTTAATCTTTTCCTGGCAGGGTGGAGTGGGGAATTGCTTCCTTTGCCCCCAACTAATGCTACCTCTGGACCACACACACACATTATATAT
>JAOUZG010038877.1:1041375-1078916 GCA_026289955.1 Argiope argentata | reverse complement strand
ATTATTAAATCTTCTCTTCTAATGGCAGGAAATGCTAATAATCAAGTGTGGGAACCAGAAAATGCAACAGTGGTTAACAGGTGTCTCAGGGCCTAGTAGCCGAATCTTTACAAGGGGATCGGAATAATAGTACACACATAACTGAATCTTTAAAGCGATTATGTTGAAACGTAGCCATATTTGTACATAATTTCTGGTATTAAATTATTTGTTGTCTTTTTTAACGCTTCATTGTAGACTAAGAAGAACCAAGGAAAACAGCAGGAGGGGTCTCTCCGAAAATTTATCCCATCTTACATAGAATTGGCATGTAATAGTTAAGAAATATTAACTTTTGGTGTGAATCTAACACTTTTTCTGAATCTATCATGTAATCCCTTGCCAAGGATTACATGAAGAATTTTTGGATTAATTCTTAGTACACTCAAAAATATCCTGAAATCAAATTTGCGTCTTTTGAAATCGATTTTTTCATTTTTTTTCCATCGATTGAAACAAAAATTTAACCCAAAATTGGGCTTGTAGTCACAAAATCCGATACCATATTTGATAAATTTAAGCCATTATGTGTATGAATTATACAGTTTATATGGATATGACACTATATAGACCAACAGAAGTTTATCTGTCTGGTTGGAATTTACTCAAAATATTATTGGTTTTACATTATAGTAGTAAAATCTGTTGTTGTTGTTTATTATAGCTCTTGCCGTGAACAAGCTACGATTTAAGCAGAAATGAGCGTCTCCTATTTTTCAGTAGCGCAAACTCATTACATTCACTGGCACAGCCCCTTTTTACAGAGGTGGGGGGCACATTCATACATCTCATAGAACAACTCAAGAACAACCATGTCCGAACCAGAACTCGAACCCGAGAGGCCCAGATCACGGGGAAGAAGTATTATCCCGATGCCAGGAAGCCGGTTTTATAAAATCTGTACGAAATTTAATCTATCCTTCTGTGCTTTGTAATTATGTTTAAACAGTTGGACAGACAGATTTCCTCTGAAGCGATTTTACTCAAACTTTGATAGAAATCTGCAAATTTGGAGTAAAGACCATATATAAAATTTCAATCGTTTGATTCGAAACATTTTTGAGTTGACTCTGTCAGAGTCAAACAGACGGACATTTTCCAAAAAAATGTGTGGTTCGAATTCCTGGTGTTTTAAAACGTAAAGGTTCATAAAATTGGAAATTCTTAAAAAGCAAGAAATTCGATCGATTTTTTTTGGCGGCTACTATACTTTCGCTTTATTACATATTCGAAAAAGTAAAAAGTAGGTCATGTTACTTTCAGTGTCTGAGAAAACTCCAGGATACTTAAATTTACAAAAAAATGCAGCATTACTTGATAATTCAGTGTTTGAAAATATCCTACAATTTAAAGAAGATTATCTAGAATTTCTTGGAATATATGAGTTCAGTTAAAAAAAATCAACGAAAACGATATACTTCATTATGAAATAAAATTCGTATGAGCTTTTCTTAAACTATCTTCAGTTTTATACATAGTTTTCTTTCTTTCAAAACATAAAACAGGATGTGGTAAAATTCTTTTTTTAATCGAAATCCTGTTCGACTTCAAAAAAAATTCAAAAAAAAAGCAATTAAAGAACAATTTCTAATTTCCAACCTTTCATTTAATATCGGCAAATATTTTTTCCTACTTTCTTATAAATAGAGAGAAAACGAGACTCAATATTTCAAAAGTCAGTCCACACAGCTTCTGATTAATGATTTCTCATTTTCGTAATAGATTGCTCACTTTTCTCATTAATTGTTATAGATCAAGTTTGGAGAGTAATGAATTTTCGCCTGGGGGAAATTTAATTAATTGAAAAAAGGATTGGAGTAATGTTTGTTGTAAGATCTACCTCTTGGTCTGATTCCGCTTTTTTTGAAAGCGGCAATAAACCACTGATCAAACAATTATTTGGGGCAGATCGAATAGGGCTGGTCTCTCTAATGAATTATATTTGTTTTCGCCACGCGCCCATATTACGAAAACGCTATCTCAATTGAATTGACGAAATTGTTCTCAGCTTGCCTCAACCGTCGTTCGCTAATCAAACTTTTTATTAAGAGGTAATAAAAATTCATGGTTTGGGAAGGCCATTAAATGAGTACTCTGAAATGGAACACTCAAAACTAATTAAAACTTGTTTTCAAGCACCTGGTTCCTTCATTTAGTTAAAGGATCATTAATATAATCTTTGCTTTCGGAAAGTTCTTATTACTATCTCCATTCACTATTTAGTTAACTAATTTAAAAAATTCTTTTCTGGCGATGAGTTGTCTGGCGAAGATTCTTTGATTTTTTAAAAAAACTTTTTAACCATCAATCTCTTATAAAAAAAGAAAACGTGCATGCGTGAGTGTGCGTGCATGTGTAAGTGCGTTTAGTATTTTCTTGACAAGATAGATAGTTCAAGATAGAAATGAATAATTTTGATATTTAAATCTTAAGATCTAGAAAACAATAAGTTTGCCACATATGTTTTTTTTTTTAAATCTAGAACGAATAATTTTGATGCATAAATCCTTAAATCTAAAAGAAATGAATTTGACTAAGAGGTCCTTTTTAGATAGAATGAAGAATTTTGATACTTGAGCCCTTAGATATAGGAGAAATAAATTTGGCACAAATGTCTTTTCTTCTACTTTTTCTCTTTTTTAAAAAAAATCTAGAATGAATAATTTTGGTACGAAAATCCTTAGACCTAGAAAGAATAATTTTGGTTCAGAGGTCCTTTTTATCTAGAAGAATCAATTTTGATACATAAATCCTTAGACCTAGAAAGAATAAGTTTGGTTCAGAGGTTTTTTTTATCCAGAAGAATCAATTTTGATACATAAATCCTTAGATCTAGAAGGAATAAGTTTGACACAGAGGTCTTTAAAAAAAATCTAGAACGAATAATTTTGATACGCAAATCCTCAGATCTAGAAGGAATAAGTTTGGTGCAGATATCTTCTTTTAAAATCTAGAACGAACAATTTTGATACGCAAATTCTTAGGTCTAGAAGGAATACACTGACATTATTGTTTTACTTTGGTTTCAAAATTTGAGGAAATTCAAAGAATAGCATTTAATCAAATATAGTTTTTCATTGCAAGTTTATTCATAAAGGCTATTTTAATTATTAGGTACGTTCTAATAGCATTGCTAATTGTGAAATAACAATACTGCTTATTTGAAGGAACCAAAGATTAACCCAACCTCCAAGTAATTCCCAAATTACCTTTTGCACATGTTTGTCATTTCTGAATCAGCTGCGAAGGAAATTGCACACTTCAGCTAGATATTAGGAGACATTATTATTTTTCAACAAAATTTAGTTTGATATGCAACTTTAATAGTTAGGTGTATGCTAATAGCATCGCAAATTCTGTTAATAACAATATTGTTTATCTGAAGAAACCAAAGATTAATCCAACCTCTAAGTGATTCACAAACAACTTGATCCGATGCCGAGGAAATAAACTTCAGCTAGATATTAGAAAGCATTATTATTTTTCAATAAAATTTAGTTTGACACATTAAAATAATCTTTTGGGATTTTATTAAGGATCATAGGGATTGTTCCGAATTGTAAGAAATCAATAAAGAAAATAACTAGGATACCCAAATTGTTTCATTGCAACCGAGCAAAGATAACTTTCTTAGGTTTCATTTACTTTGCTTTCTATTGTTCAGTTGTTGTTGTTATTAGAGTCACTTAACGTGGACAAGCTTCGGTATCAGCGAGTTTTAAGCCAAATGAGCGTCTCTTGTTTTAAAGTAGCGCCAATTAGGGTCAATAGTACAACTTTAGTTACACACTCATTACATTCGCTTGCACAGCCCGCTTTTATAAAGGGGGACACACTCACACGCCTCACAGAGAGTACACAGAAGAACAACCATGCCCTAACCGGGGTTCGAACCAGGAACGCCCAGATAACGAGGAAGACGTGCTACCCCAATGACAGGACACCGGCTCTCTTGTTCTAGTTATAAGTAGATTTGAAACCCGAAAATGCGGGATCCCAGCCTTGAAATTAAGAATATTTAGCCAAAGCTCCCGATGACATTAACAGATATAGTAGGCTCGAGTATCCGGCCTAATGTGGTAGAAATGCAGGGGGCATAACAAAAAGGTCGGAGAAGCCGCAGTTCTATGAACACATTTCTTTGCCCATCAATACTGAAATACAAAGTCTTGCTCACTGTTATAATTTTCTCAAGTGTTAGTGTATACTAAACCCACCCATTTATCTCAAGTCACGTAGAATGTGAACTCAGTCACGGTTTGGGGAATCATAGAATCAGTTGCTTGCAACATTGTTGTTACTAATGGCACTTGCCGCGAACAAGCTCGCTGACGGTCATCAGCGATTTTAAGCCGAATGAGCGTCTCTTGCTTTTAAAGTAGCTCCAACGAGGGGCAAGAGTACGACTTAGCTATACATTCATCACATTCGCTTGTACAGCCTCTTTTTAAAGGGTGACATATCCACACATCTCACAGATAGTACACAGAAAAATAACTATGCCCTTACCGGGAATCGAACCCGAGACACCCCGATCACAAGGAAGACGCGCTACTTCTGTGCTGGAACATCTATAACGTGCTGAGTTGGAGTTAAAACAGAAGGCTCTCTACTGGAAATTTATATATGTTTATATATTGCAAAGCACGCTTGAAGAATGTATTATAGAAAAAGTTAAAGGATACGAACGGTTCACATTTTATTATAAATTCTGTAATGCCTAACTTATATGTAGAAATACATGTTGAAAATTTAATGCCCTGCCTTCCGTATTTAATTACGATGAAAGAAAACTAAGAAGAGTAATATGAAAGCCAGCTAGTCGGGAATATAATGTATATGCTCAAGTGAGATTTTTAAGTGTTTTTTTAATACTTTCTTGGCTGCCATAATGTTTTTCAAGCGAATTTATTTCTTATTATTAATTTTGAAATATTTGTTGACTAAAGTTCTCCCGTTCAGTTATAAAAAGAAGCATAAGTTATAACATCTTTTTTTTCAATTGATTTTATTCATGTTACTTTAGCATTAAAAGCATGTTCGCTATTCAGTTTACAAAAGACCTAATTTATTTTAAGAGTGACACGAAAAAAAGAACAGCTTTTTTCAATGTAATCATTTTCGTTTGATGTTCCGATTGCTACACAAGTCAACTTTGGAGTTAAGTAATCAAAGAATCGTCCCCATTTATTAAATTAAGCATAATGAGTCTGTGATTTCCCTAAGATTAAATCGGCGATATAATTTTTTTTGTCTAACACTTTCGACATTCTGGATCGTCATGACTATAAAACTTGGAAGCTTCTATATGTAATAAAGCCATAAATTTCTATAAAACCATCTTACAACACAGGATAATAGTATGATTACTACAACTCTCCATTAGAGAAACCGTTCACTAAACAAACACGGCCATTCAGCTATATGGCCAGCATTCACGGAACTATTATTTTGCTTTTTTCGCCTCTCATTAAGCGAAAAACGATTGCGAGATATTTACTGAGAATTCGTCAAACAAGTCCATCACGACATAAAGCACCATTGCTCACGCTGTTGTCCACCGGGTGACACAACCAGTGACGTTAGACGACAGATTTCCGGCAGAGGGAAATCATTAGTACCACACTCGAACCGATACCCTGGGCTTCCTAACGAGAGATATCTCCACACGAACAATACTTTCCTTTTCGTGAAAGACCCTCGTTGTCGTCATGTGGCAATCGCGTCCGGTGAGACACATACTCAACCACCAAGGAGGTTGGAGATGAGGCGGCGGATTTCCCAAGAGCCCGGGACCTCGCTCAGAAATGGAGGATTTATGATTCACGACTGTCAGTGCGGAAGGAGGCGAAACCACTTGTTTCTCGAAGGACGAGACAATGTACAGGAGCAGAGGGAGAGAGAGATCGTCCTCTTTTTATCCAGGATGACCATGGTTTTTAGTGGTGGCACGCTTAAGAGGCAATGTGTTGCCGGTGGTAAAGCGTCGCATTTCGGCAAGAAGGTGACAGTTTCAGGATGAGTTAGATTTTCAGATGAAGGCCATCCAACGGGAATATAGCATTTCAAAATGGTTCGATATATTTTAAAGAAAAAAAGATAATAAGGCGAAGCGGCGATAAAGATGTAGATTGCCCATGCTCTGAAACTACGTGTTCCCCATTCAAAGAAGATCTATTGATCGTTGAAGAAATTTTTTTTTGCTGCAAAAACTTGTATTGTATTAGAAATGGAAGGAAAAAACCCAAAACTGAAAAGCAAATAGACTCAAATCATTGGTAGATTTTATTTATTATATGGTTGTCTTCTGGCAATATATAAAATTTATTGCAAATTTTGCTTTTACAAGTCGGTTTTCAAATATTAACGCTTTACAGGAATAATTCTTTTGGGAGGTAACTGAATACATTTATTAGTATACATTGAAGGATGCATGCTAACAAATCGGGCTTTCTGCTAATAGAGGATGTCTACTAATTAATCACTCTAATAGGGCTCCGTTTGCTAATTTCTAAATCATTTGGTATAAGGATATATTCAATTGGAAGAATGATTTATATGATGTAAAGAATTATATTGCATGAGTCAATAAATGTACTTCTGAAAAATTACCAAATATGAAATTTTATTCGCTTCCCCAAGTCTATTAAGTCGTATATACCAAAATATTTCGACATATTAAAGAGGGAAAAAAACAGTTCTCTCTCCTATGACTAAATTTGACCGAGTTATGAAATTTTGGATTTCTTTACTATTTATGGTCACAATCATTTTGTCTTTTGTTGATTCGCAAATATGTTTGTATTCAGCCATTAAAATGGTCTAAAATTGTGATGTCTCAAGTTTCATAGCTCTGCCAGTTTAGAAGAATATATATAAATATATCATATACTCCTACGATATATAGTTTTTGTAACTTACAAAATATTAAAATCCTTAACTTCTTTTTATTTCTGAAATCAAATGTCGGAGAGGAACAATTGGGAAAATATTTTTCAGAAACTTATTTATGATGAAAAAGAATTGTAGTTAAAAATTTTGGAAACGTAAGTTAATATTTTTTTCTTAGAAAATTCTTAACTTTCTATATAATTTCGAAAACAAAAGATTGATAAGAAGAAACTAATATTCCATTTACCTTAAATATTTATAATAGTTTTCTGAATACATATGGAAATACCATAAAATCAATTTAATAATTAGCGGGAATGATCTCCCCGAAATTTTCTCTCATATTCTATGATAATAATGTTATAACTGAAAACGCCTTTCATGGAATTGGTGTACAATAACTATAATATATTAATCTCTGGAAGGTGAATTTATCATTTTTTCAATTGATCGCTTTTGGTGTGTCTTTTGGAGCGGTTAATATAAAAATATAATTTGTGATTTAGACCTATTTTTCCTCCATTGATTGAAAAAAAAAATCCTTTCACTCTAAACTACACACACTCATTGTTCCAAAATCTCATATCAAATTTAACATATTTAAATCATTCAGTTCTTGAGCATCGCGTTTATACGTTTCTGAAAGAAAAAAAAAACGACAGACGGTCAATTCCTTGTTAGATTTGGTTCAAATTTCGGTAGATGTTTACACTATAGATAATAAATCTGTATGACTTATTTTATCCATCTAACTCTCTTCATTTTGTTGCTATTGTTTTAAATTATATTCGAGCAGTCGGGTAGATAGACTCTCCCTAAATAGATTTACCTCAAAATTTAACAGGACTCTTCAAAGTCGGTATAAAGTCATTATAGCAAATTTCTTACGTCTATCTTAACCACTTGACATGAGAATTTATTTAACTTCCTAATTAGATCACTCATGCTATTTTGGTAATTTATTGTTAATTTGATTTTTTTTAATTAATATATGAAGCATTTGGGATACCAAATCGTTTCATATTGGTTTTTTCGTATTTAAATACTTAATACTGGGGCTTAATTACAGACTTGAAAATAAAAATTCAGTAATTCGATGCGTGTGTCAGACACGTCATTGTATACGAATTGGTTAAAGCTCTTTTAAGTTATATTTGTCACTGAAAAACAGATGATCTTTTAAAAAAATTGAAGGGTTTTTTTTTAATTCAGTAAAGACAAAAAAACCCCATTTTTTATTTTTTTCCTCCCAAAATTAGAGAAGTTTAAAAAATGGAAATTCGTCAAGATTTCCCCCCTTTTTTACAGGGGGCACATTCAAAAATATCACAGATAGAACAAATGAAGAAAAATAAAAGATTTAAATGAAATCTGCTAAGCATATTTCAATGTATCACGTCTGAACATCCTTTCTTGAACTGCCAAGTACCACGTGCTGGTGCAAGTTAAATGATATTTTTATTCATTTTAATGGTTTCGTGGAATGAGTCTCTTTAGTATTGCAAACGATCCAAAAAACTTTGTCTCTCATTTATTGTTTTTAAAAAATATCGCATTTACTATTTATTTCATTTCATATAATCACGCGCTCAAAATTAAATTTTTCTAGGGTTTTTTTTGCTGTATTCATCAACTTATTCTTTTTAATCAGGACTTTTATAAATGCAATGGCAACACGTTATTAAAAGCTGATTTTTTTTTGAGATAATAAAATTTTTATTTTTCACCTATGGATTTTAGATGACGCCAAACCCCTCAGCACAATAAAATAACATCATGTTCTGACATGATAATAACCATGCTTGAACCGGGACTCGAACCTAAGATGCGCAGATCACGGGGAAGACGCAATACCCTTTGCCACGGTGTCGGCTGCCTCTCAGCATTAGCATTTAAACATAGTGACCATGGTCATTTGTGCATCTAATTATATTAGGTAAATTCCTGCAGAAACCTATTGCAATGGTTTAAAAGACAAGATTACAGGAAAATGTCTTTAATTTTTCATCGATCATGGTTCCTAGAATCCAAGATCCCCTTTCATTCACAATTTTATCTTATATATATGTATTTATGTGTGAATCTAAGTATGCGTATAACACTTTGTCCATGTTATCTTGTGATCAGGGTAACTAGAGTAATTTTGTTTCAATTTTAACTGGTTGGAAAATGTTATTAGAATTGTAAAAATTTCGGATAATTTTGTAAATAATCCATCTAGCTTAAAACGGGCTAGAAATGGTGGGAAGAGAGCATTTTCATTTCACTATAGGCTTTCTTAATATTGAAAATAGAAAAAAAATCAAATTAGACCAATTAGCACATCATTAAGATAAACAACTTTTGTATTTCAAATTTTTCTATAACCGCAATTTCTTATAAGTTAGAGACTTAAAAGTGATTTTGGAGCCCTAATTTTGACTGTTTCTAACATCAACAAATTATGTTGCCAAAGATGTAAAAAATCTATATTTGCCTTTCAGTTTGCCGAGAGGAATTTTTTAAATACAAAAGCTGAAATTAAATCCTTAAATGGCGTCATAATTCGATGCGAGATTTACACAGGCAATTCAAGCCTTTTATAGATTTTGGTTGAATTAGTAGAATTACACATTTCCAAAATACTTGATGTCATCTAATTATATAGCGCAGAAAGTTAAAAAAAATTAAAGGTTAAAGAATTACCAATATTCAATGATATTTTGAGGATACGAATTAAAATCTAGATATTTCTACACAAAATTCCTTTTTTTAGGAGGCTTATCATTCGAACCCAACTTCATCAATGCACAAAATTTCTCCTACTTCAATAATTTATTTCACTTTTCTTATTCTGTCAGATTTAATTTATACGTATGATACTAGCAAATTATTTCGGCATTGCTAATGAAGTTTATTTTAAAAATAATTTAATCATTCCTAAAAAAAGAATACATCAATTTATTCCTATACATTTCCAAAGCATCGTATTCGAACAAATCAGTTCATTAGAAATTTGATCATTGAAAAATTGCATTAAATCTTTAAAAAAAAATATTAAAATGATTTTTTTTACCCTGACGCTGTGTCATATCATATAATAGAAATCATTCTAAAATATAAATCACTTTTCCAAAAAAATTTTTTAAAAAATTCTAAGTAAACATCATTTTTGGGTAAAACTTATGTAGGTTTATTATTTTATTCAAGATATTAGATTGGGGGAAAAGAAATCCATTTTTATTTTACAGCCATCTACCTAGAAAATAGTGGATTTCTTTCTATATGGAAGTTTTGAAAATAAGGGAAAGAAATCCATTATTTTCTCGGTATATGGCTGTAAAATAATAATGGATTTCTTTTCCCACAATCGAATACATTACACTATATTGATTTTATGAGGCTGAGAAAACTTCAATTGAGTTGTTGAATTCAATGAATTATTACTACTTTAATTCTCAATTAAAATGAACTTAAAACCGTTTCTGTTTTAAACAAATCGATAATATTTCGAGTATATTAGACACAATAAAGAAAATACATTTAGTTCTACATTTTATTGAACTGACAAACACAATCATCAATTCATATTAAAGAAATAATTTGTTGATATTTAAGCCTGAATTTTCGATATGTTTTCAATTTTAATTATTATATTACATAATCATTCAGGATATTTCCAGCTTAATGCGATGTAAAAAATGTAATACTTACACCAAGGACATGGATAGTGATATTTTGTTCCCTTGACTATTGATGATAAATGATTATTGGATCAATTGATCCGAAGGTGATTTTGCCCGTTAAGTGTCTCAGATGAATACATATTGAATGATTGATTGTATAATTGACATAAATAACAAGTCTTTTCATACCATTTAGAAAACCTTTTTTAAAATTCATTAATAATCAATGACGAAAAAATTAAATAAGTCTTTCATTTTTTTCAGTATTTTTTTTTCAAATTCCTTTGCAGTAGGGACGTAAATTGAAATTCAGCATGGTGAATATGTTAATTAGATCCATAATAATAATCAAAAAATATATCTGAGACTTTAAGGCTTATATTTAGTATCAAAATTATTTCTGATGTACTAATTAATGTAATTAAATGTTACATTATAAATAGAATAATTAAAAACGCTATTGATTGTACTGCTCTATGTCATCAGCTGATAGTGTGCGCAAAGCACTGGTAGTTGTATAAGATTCAAATGGAATATTTCGAATTCTTTTCTTGTAATTTTGGAGCATTCGTATTATTGGTATTGGTATCCATAAGCACTTCCTATCTACTGTGGATTTTTGATTGTGTCAATAGTGTACAAAGTTTCTCTGAAATGAAAGGTGTCATCGAATTAGACAATACTAAAAACGGAACAATCAAAATATGAATCAACCGGAGTGGTCTCCCCAAAATTTTCTAGAATGCTCTTCAAAAAAGTTATTTTCTCTTTTCACCGACATAAAATTATGAATTTTGGGGTAAAGCCATTTCAATTGTTGGCTAATATTTTGTATGACATTGATGATCTATAATTTGACAGTTTTAGTTCCAAGTTTGTTAGGTAACTACATTTCAAATGTTAAATATGTGTAACAAATATTATTCATTTAACTCTCTTCATTTTCTATTTATGGTATGAAATTATATACAGGCAGTCAGAGTGACAGACTGAATGAATTTTATTCAAAAGTTTATAGAAGCCTATAAATTTGATGTAAAGATTATTTATAAAAATTCCAATTCAAAGAATTTTTGAGTTATCAGACATTCATAGACAGATATAATGCCAATAATGTATTTTTTTTTAATTTAAGGAGGTCAAAAATGTAAAACTTCATCAAAATTTGAATTTCTATTTTTTTTTCTGAATACTTTTTTCATAACACATATATAAAAAAAATTAACGTTTTTTTTTAAGTGATTACGTTGTACAATGTAGGAAGAGTATACTATTAATCCCATCGTTTAAGCTATTAACATTAAAACTTTATCTAAGTTAATCTAAGAGTACATTAATTTTCTCATATTTAATTTCTATGAATGCTAACATTGTGATGTGAATTTTGATTTGAATATTAAATACCTTATGCTGTGTGGATTTGAAATATATATATTAATTAGACTGTTTTCTAGAAAAGATATCTTCGAGATGATTGTCAGATTCCATACTAGATATTTTAAGATATTTACTAGATATGATAGTTAAGATATACATTTAAAAGATATTTGAAATGGGAAAATTGTATTTTCAGCATTTACAATAAATCCTAATTATCAACAATGAGTTTTGGCAGCTATTTTGCATAATAAAGGTCCGGTAATTAAAATTAAGTCGATTTTTGATAAAATTCTTTCTTTCTATAAATAAGTTATTTTAGTTCTGAAAATTGGATACCTAATTTTTATGATTTGCTCTCTTATGACGATTCTCACTCTTTTTTCTAAATGACGTATCGCTTTCCCGTTCTTGCCAAGCAATAATTATTATCTAATAAGATAATAATTTGATCCTGATTATATAATTTGCTTAATACAAATAAACTTTTAGATTAATTCAAAAGAATGATAAAAAATTTACAGCCATATTTTTGAACTTCTTAAAGCACTAAAAGTACTAAGAATTAATTGTGTATTGAAGGTTTATTCTATATGAGTGTCCATTTTTTTAGTTATCCCACCAAGATGCAAATAATAATAATGATAATAATAATAGAAATATGAAAATTAAAGATTGACTTATATATACATTTTATGCTTTTTTTATCATTTCAAATATTAAAGATTTAATTCTTTTGCTAATGAATATGAATATGTGAGTGTCTATACTTGTGTCTATATATGCATATGACCTCTTAATGAATATATTATAAGGCGTAAATTCGCCAAATTTGGCCTACAATCTTTTTTGGAGATAAAAATATGCACATCGAAACAGTTTATCTTGCATTTTTAATTAATAAAAAATACTGAATGGCATTTCTCAAAGGTAACTTCAGAACATATTTTTCCTCGAAACTTATTTTTTCATCGTTTTAAATTTTTTTTAAAAAAATGCCTTATTTAATGGCAAATTTAATTGTTGAGTAAATTTTTCCTAAATTTTGTCAATTCTTAGAAATTATTTGTGATTAATTTTTATCAATGTTGCACTTTTTTTGTACAGCCGACCACCCCGCAAACACTGAACGAAGTTGTATAGACAGAATTTGCTGTGGTACACTGATTTTTGTACTGAAACTGAAACTACTTGAATTGTTACTTCCTATATTTCGTGATTTTCTCCATATATAAAATCTAAGGAAAACAATTATGTTTTAAATCTGTGCAGTTTACGAGAAGAATAAAAAACAAAATATTTATAATTCTATGAAGATGGAGAAGTAGAAAATTTATGTTTTCAATAGCACTTACAGCATGGTATGAAGAAAGTTCATGTGAATCTTTCTACTGCACATTCAATAGAACAAATATGAAGCTATCAAAATAATCTAGCTTTTAAGTTTGACAATCTACTTCGTTTGCTGATAAATCATGGATATGAAGTTCTTCTTAGGAAATTTAATTGAAATTGAATACAACTAATATCTCAGCTAAACCGATTCTCCACAAAAAAAAGTTTTGTCCCATTAAAAGCCATAATTTGATATTATAGTTTTAGTGCTTATTTCATTTTCTAAATGCCATTTGAAGTAAATAATGTTCTTTTTGGCAAATAAAGATACAGAATTCAGCAATAAAAACCAAGACTGTTTAAATTTTAAAGTACTTTTATTAACTACAACAGATTGCTCCATGTTCTTATAGCATTTTCAACACAAATCATCATTTCAAAATTGAAACATAATAAAGGCATCATATGCTCCACAAACACATATAGTAAATACAATTTTTTACAAAATAGTTTTATTGCTTTTCACATTTTATATAATATACAATAAATAATTCTGCTATCAGCTTCTTAAATTTAACTCACCGGTTTTAAAAAATATTTTTATTTTCATCATCAGAAGCACTATAAGGCTCATTTGGGAACTTGAAATTTCAATGAAACAATTTCAAGTAACTGCGCCTTTTAATCTTAGGCAAAATATTTCAATACAATTTATACAAAAAAAATCAAATTCATTTAATAGTTGAGCATCATCCTGATATTTCTCAGGGTTAAAGAGTTCTAGTTTTAAAGGTAATAGAACTCATAATAAAAACTCAGTCATAACCTTTAATATTTTTTTTACAAGTTTATACTTTTTCACTGAATGCATAGCAGTTTATTTTCACAATCACAGAATGCATTTAAATTCTTTTTACATTTTGAAAAATGTATTCAGTGAAAGTTTTAGATATTTCTCAAAATAACGATTTTGAAGTGAATTGTATTTTTTATTTCTTACATTATCCAAAAGTACAAAATATACAAATCATCCAGATAATTTTTATATGTCACTTATTTAAAACTTCAGTATATCCTGCACAATTTTCGCAATCACAAAAATTTTGTAATTACGCAACATTACCGGTCAAAAAATATATTTTACAACTACACGTAATAACTCCACAAAAAAAAACATTTGGACTTAACTTCTTTATCGATTCGATTAAAGTTTCAAAAATTTAAACTAGAAACCTTTCTAAAATATTTTTTTTTCTTATTTCATTCCTTATTACAAAAGGAACACAACAGATTTATTCTGCCTGTTCAAACCTTACTTATCAAGGCCTTATTATATTTCTATAAGTACACTTCAACTTTTATAATAATTTCCTTTTTTCATTTCAAAATCCGTTATTATTGTTATTGTATATATTGATGTTCGGTGGTACACTTGACTAGGATAGGAATGTTACAAGTTAATAAAATTATATGAATCGAATAAGCAACTCAACTACAGGGAAAATTTAAGTAAATTATTCTTTATTTAAAAAAATGTTACTGTTTTTGACCATTGATATCAAAAATCAGATATTAGTAATATTAACAATAGGATGACGAAAACCTGAGAAAACAAAGCCAAGATGCCGCTCAAAACTTTCAATTTATTTCTGCATCGTTTACAACTACAAAATCTTTAATTTAATATATATTTATCATATTGCTTTATATCATAAATTAATATTAATAAATAAATAATTTATAACCAGCATTTATGCTATTCATAAAAATATCTTGATGTAAACAGTACAATTTTTCTTCTTATGTTTATCAATTTGTGAGGGGATGGGGTTATTCAAATTTATGAGACAAAATTTTCATTGATCTAGTGAGGAGTTTAACTGGAATGAATTATCAAGATATTAGTAATTTCTTAAAGATTTATTTATCTTCACTAAGATTTGATTACGTTTTAATTATGTTTACTTTTATAATATTCTTTTCAGAATGCCAAATGTAAAGATGTTATACAAAAATGTATAAGATTTTAGTGGTTTGCTTAAACCACTAACTTTTGCTTAGTGGTACTCAGATTTAACATCAGATTGTACAATTATTTGCATACATTTCAATTTTTGTAAGCATTTATACACATCTGAGATCAGTGTGATAAAACTGCTATTTTACTTTGCAACTTGAAGCAACTTGACGAGGTAAACAAACACAGCTAAAATGTAATAGAAGACAAACAAAAATTTTGTCATAATTCTCTCACACATTATGAAACACAAATTAATACAATAAAAATGGAATGTATGTCTGAATTCATTAACTCAAACAACTTCTATTGGATGGGAATACTTTCAAATATACTATTTTTCATGATTGATATTGATTTACATTAATCACGCATGAAAAATACTTTTTTATTATAACATGCAATCATCATTCCATTTTGGATATGAACAAATTATTCGTGATGCTATTTGCAAAAATTTATTATTTATTATTATTATTTTTTAATGAAATGAGTTTTATGACAGAAAATGCTTTAATTTGTTTTGTTTTGTGAACACATATCTAAATATTGACTTTAAAAAATGGTTGACGCCGAATCGATGATATTTGAAGCATAGTGTATAAAATGCAAGTTATTAAATGTTACATTCTAAAATAATTTTAATTTAATTAGACAAAGATAATAAATAAACCGTTCTAAGTCCTAAAGTCCTAAGTCCTAATTTGTATGGAATATTTTATAACATTAATGTAAAAATGCTTTTACAAATATCACCAACAACATGTAACTTCTGTAGTAAATAAATAAGTTTAAAATATATTGTTTTCATTTCATTTTAAATTGTATATTTTTAATCAATTCTATGGTTTTCGCTGTTAACAGAGAAATCATTTATAAAAATAATACGTATTTCATAATTCATTTATAAAAATAACATTTCAATTATTGTTGAATTTCCATCGTAAATACAGGCACTTACTGATAAGAATTCATGATAGAACATTTAAATTTGTAAATATACAATAAACAGAAAATCTTCAAAAACTAAACGTAAGTCACATCTTAAATACGAACCCTATGTACATATATTCACCGATAATCCTTCCAGGCTGAAAATCTCGGAAAGTCTCTCGTCCTTTGCATCATATTGCACTTCTTCACTGCAGTGATTGGCGACTTTCCTCAAGCACATCGAGTTCCAAGAATAACAATCTCATTCTACTGCCAGCCAAGACTGAATCCATTTTCTTTTTCTTTTCGCAAGATCTCGCTCAGTCTTTCTGTACTTTTTTCTTATGTATAAATGTCCTCTTTAAGATAATTATATATAAAAAAGAAGAGTTTGTAAAATGATTGTAACAAAACTGAGGTCCTGAATTATATTCTTTTTATATAGTCCTTTTGCATGGCACTTATGGTAAATTTAAATGGCATATTGAGTACTGAGGAGAGAGTACAGCAGAACCACTGGTTCTTTCTGATCAACGTGCACCCTTGCTCTTTCACGTCATGTATTCCAAATGGCAGTGTCGTAACATCATGGTGGTATTATATTAATTCAAAAAGCAATTGTGTCTTTTTGAACATAAATTAATTATTTTCTTTACTAATAATTCTCCATGAGATCTCTCGAAAACAGTCAAGACAGTTCATAAATAAAGAAAAAGATCAGATTTATTACACTTCCTCAGGTAACTGTTCTTCACTGCAGTGAACTTATTCCAAAAGACACGCGGGATTAAGGCACTGGTAATCAACAGGTGCATCATACACCATCTCTCAAATTTGCGTTTTTTTTACACTATAAAAGATTCTCGCTTTACATTATAGCATAATTTGCCTGGCTTCAGATAGCGCTGCTATGAGTCCTGAGTTTTCACTTTTAGTTGGAGACGCTGAAGCTCCATAAATCGCAGAAATGTTCGAAGAAGAAGACACTGTGCGCGCGAAATTTGAGACACCCTCAACAGAATTGTCCATGGACATGCCCAAAAAAGATTTGTCCGAATTTGTACCATCGTTGGGAACCTCCACGTATGAAGGTCCCTCTATACACTGGTAAGCGTCCGAAAACTGAGAGGTCATAGCAACAGTGTTGTTGTTGCCTTTGAGGTATTTTTCGAATTCGTTTCTATCGACATCTTCAATGCTCTCGTTGTCAGGGTAAGCATGCTCCACGAAGTAGCTGCCATCGCTGCCCTGAGAGTACCTGCCCTGTTGGTAATAGACAGCATTTTGGAACTGAGAAGTGGACGGAAAAGGATTGTAGGAAGGCAATGGCCGTGGTGGCTTCACGTCACCACCAAACGAGTATGAGTAGTGGCACGAATTTCTCTCCTCCTGATCTTGTCCTTTAATGATAGCCTGGTGTCCATCAGCAGACACCATTTCAGTTGCCATTGAGTAATGAGGAAGTGGAGACATGGCAGTTAAGGCTGCATATGTGGCAGATGGGTTGTTGCTAGAAGCAACGAGATCCCTCAGGGTCATACCGTTGGTGGCATGATGAGCTCCCCTAACTGGGAAGGGTGGACGGACATTCTTTAGGAACTTGGATGAATCGCTAAAGCGGGTGATGAGTTGGGTCACCGGATTCTCGTTTATCTCTCCTCCTTGTCTCTGCTGTTCCTGCGCAGCCTCTTTCTGACCTTGGAACATGAATCCATCCTGGTCCCTGTCGATAGGAGACATTTCAGGAGTTGGTAAGGAACGAATAGAATCAGGACTCACGTTAG
Organism: Argiope argentata; assembly: GCA_026289955.1. NCBI lineage: Eukaryota > Metazoa > Arthropoda > Arachnida > Araneae > Araneidae > Argiope > Argiope argentata. The sequence goes on along the minus strand of JAOUZG010038877.1, from coordinate 1,060,875 downwards.
AAGAGCCTGAAATTTCACCATTCGCCGTAGAGTGATTGTTACTCATGGGAATTCCCATAAATTCAGGATACCTGTAATTGTCCATTCGTTGACGAGCTGCGTTGGCATCGGAGCATGGGCTGCCGTGGGGTGACGAATCAGGTGTCTGCAGGCCGCACACATCCATGTTCATAGATGGTGATCTACCGTTACCGCTATAGGGACCCATTATATGACTGTTTCCTGATGGAAAAGAATAAGAGGGTGAAGGTGCAGGGAAAGGGATGGGCATCATTGGGGGAGAAGCTGGTGCAGTCGCTGCCCCCTTTCGCACGCTGCCACGTTTTGTGTTCTTTCTCCTTCTCGGTCGATACTTGTAATTGGGATAGTCGTGCATATGCTGAACTCGAAGACGTTCAGCTTCCTCAACATAGGGTCGTCTGTCTTCATGACTCAAACCACGCCATTTCTTTCCTGTAAAGAAGAAATGAAAAGGGGCTTAGATTCTCTAATTCGAATTCAATTATAGAAAAATATGACAATTTCTTTTATAAAATACAAAATTAAATGAAATAAATTTACATAAGATAGCTTATAAACATATTAACGATAACTTATACAAATCTTATAAGTTCTTAGAGATTCTAAAACAGTAGTTTAGGAAGTGCGCAAAACTGCAAATTAAAAGGACTAAATTTATTGCTTTTAATTTGTATTTTTCATAAGTAAATCCCAATAAACTTACAAATTCTTCCTGCAAAAATGTTTTAAAGAAAACATATTAGAGTTTTGACTCTTTTCATCAGCCTAATTTTTTTCCAAATGCCTTTTTTTAACATCGACCTGAAACAACATGACCTTAATAATAAAATCTAAATTCCTTATTAAATTGTGTTTATTTTATACTATGTGTACTCCATTGCAAGAAATTTGAAATTGAGAAGGGAGTATGCATAAATAAAATAAAATAATGTAAATCTAATCTATAGTGCATGTATTGCATACTATAAACAATTCTTAGTTTTTTTTTTTCTAAATTATTGTTAAAAAAATCTTGTTCAAAAATATTCATAATCAACCATTATTTTATCTCAATTTCACCTTGTTCAACAACAACCAAATCTCTTGTTTGCTTTAAACACAGCAATAACGTTAATTCATCTAATTGTCCTTAACTCCGAAACGAGTCTGCTACTAATAATTCATTCTGCAGCTTTTGCGTATCCAATCAAATAACATTTACCAATCTAATTACTCATTTCTTATTTTTAAACGCATCTATTTATTTTCAAGCATTATTTACTTCATTACTTTTTTCCGAATTTTCCAATCTGATTTTTAATAGCGGCAACCGTGCAGTTCTATTTCCGAATCTGCTGAATTGGACGGCTTGAGGACACGCTTTGTCACGCGGCTAAATTGCTGTATCCTTGGAGAGATCTTTTCGAACGCTGTCCTTGTAGTTTATGATCACTTATGGCTAAGTACTGTCTTCAGTGCACATGGCGCAAGATGCAATAAATAAATTCAGAATGGACAGAAAATAAATTAGACGTTTTCTATCATCTTGTCAACGAGGAACCTTCTTAAACAAATTTTATTTACGTGAGCGGTTTACTCTTTGCAAAACGTAAACTTCCGTCTTTTTTTTCCCTTTAAAGGAAGAATTTGCTTGTGATTTTTGGAATTGCGAATTGATGATTTGAAATTTCATCATATCCACAAGCATGAGTCATATTAATCACGAGCATTAGAAAAGCCAAACTTTGCTTGGCTTTTTTTGACAAAATATTTATATACGAATCCCCTACTGATTACATATGAATGTTTTTCAATCTTTCCTCAATATTACCTGGTCATTTAAATAAAAAAAAACATGATTGTACTTAGCTTAACATGTTATTCCTATTAGTTTACGCAATAATTGCATTGTTTGTATTGGATGTGAGCCGTATTCGTATTCGGATAATATCACGTATTTTAAGTTATCACCCTATGACAACAATAAAAGTACTTCAAAAAATTTATGAAATGGTGGTGTATGACATTGTTAGCATGACAGAAGATAGTAAAAGAACTCTAATAGTTAGAGCATGGCAGCAGATAGTAAAAAGGCTCTAGTATTTAGTTTAAATTTTTTTTTCAGGAAAGACATTTAAGTAGATAAACTTAGAAGAAAACCTTTTCTAAATATAGAATTTGGTCCAAAATTTTTTCAGAGATACACGAAATAAATTTATAACATATGGAAGAATTGCTCGTTCTAAGTTAGAAGATAAGTAAATGGGAACAAATCTGAGCTTGTATAAAATAGTTATTTATTATATTTTGATTGCATATAAATGATGATATTTTCTTTCGAAAAAATGTATATAGTAATATTTTTAATTTAATTCCAAAACTTCAGATAGTAACGTAAGAATGCAGTGTCTTGTAGAAAATAATTGCATAAATTATGTTGTCATTACAATATTGTTATTTTATCTTATATTAAGTTTAACATGATATTCTCTAATCAACCTTACATTTAAGCCCTATCACAAACGGTATGTTGTTGACAGATGGTACTCTGTACCAACCATACAATGATTCTATCCAATACTGTCATAAAAGTCAAAAGCGCCAACAAAAATGCTTTGTTAACAAATAAGGAGTAATAACACTTACCAGATAATGATAAATCGCTAATGTTTTCACGTGCATACTACTTTTTATGGTTCTTTAAAAAATATGCTATTTATATTTCATATCTTTTTAACTGATTAATTGTAAGTTAAGTATATTGAGTCTTTACATCTCAATAAAATTTCATCAAAAGTAGTTTTGTGTTTGGAGATTCGATATTTGCTTGCGCAATAAATTAAATGAGTACATATAATAAAAAATTTCACGTTATATAAGGTATTAAGAACTAGTCCAAGAATGTACACAATAGTGTAATCTACTTCACAAAGAAAGCATATAGAAAGCTTTGAGAATGAATTAGATTTTGAAATGTAATTCATCTTTAAATGATTTTAATTTCCACAAATTTCATTTTTATTCCTGTTTTGTCAGTATCACTTTCACGAATTTTTTCTAAATGATTTTAAAGAGCATATACATAATGTTCTCTGACGAGTAAACACTGGGTTGCTTTTGTTTATGCTATCTGAAATAATTATTACAACAAAACAACAACAAACAAATAATGTTATTATATGCACTTAGGGTTTGAGTAGTCAATACATTTAAAATGCCATATAATAATTGTAGTGAATGAATTATTATGCAATTTCTTTATATGTTGAGTTTTCAAAACAAAACTTTAAAAAAAAGAGCAATTATTTAATTATAGTGCTGTAAAAGTATGCTTCAAACTCATCTCAAAGATGCAGATTCGACGCATAATGGATATCTATTATTCGAACAAATAAATAGTTGGATGCAATTCCTTATTACATTTCGCGCCTTCTTCAACAGGTTCACAATGAGAAACCAACCCCCAGCAAAAAGATTTAAAAAGAGAAGAAGATTGAAGAATGGATGATTATCGTATTTAATGAAATGTCTGACCTTTTCGATTCAGTATCTAATATATTCCCAGAAAATACATATGTTTATCGCTTGCAGTTTGTTTGCTGCAGAAATGATTGCAAGATAAGTTTTCCATCAAATCTAACTGGAGCAAAAACAGATTGCAATAAAACTATCTTGAGCAGTCATTTCGTTATGAAAGAGCATTAATTCGGGGAAATTCTGATGATTTCTTGAAGAACCTAGTGACGAAAAAATGAATTTTAGGACATGACCTTTCAGAGTGCCGACCGGTTCCGGTGCCCGTTCCGCTCGTGATCGGAGACGCCCTGCACCTTTTTATTATTATTTTATTTGTTTGATATTTTTTTTTCTTTCTTTACCCTTCCATTTTGCGATCTTTACGATCTTCAGCAGGAACACGGGCACCAAAAACGATCGACTCTAACACGTGGAAAGTTGGAATCTTGTCGCTGGAAATGCAGCAAACTACTTATTAAGGTGGTTTCGATAATGTTGCCAGGTTTTTGCAAGGGGATATCGATTCGAGGTGCAAAAAAATATCAGCTGCAAACATTTACAGCATATTAAGGAAATAAAGTTTACAAAATACAAATATTTGTAAATAAAACTGCTTATTTATTTCAGCTTATTTATAGATAAAACAGTTATTTACTCAATTTTTTGTGATTTAGATACAAAATGCAAAATATTTGTATACAATCAATATAAATAAAAGGATAAGCCCATTTAGGTTACAAACCTTTCTGGATCTTTTTTTGTTTTTGTTACAGGATTTATAGTTTGTGCTCCTTTTCAACCTTGTTGTGATTATTTAATTATTAATTTTTAATAATGTTAATTTTTAAATATTAATAATTAATAATCACAATCGACAAGTAATAATCCCAATAATTAAATAATCACAATCGGCAATAATTAAATTGTAGTCATAATGAAACTAATTTAAAGTTATTCATAAATATTCATATTCCATTTATTACAAATATGTCTGAAATATTCGCCGATTGGGATTATTTAATTATTGCCGATTGTGATTGATTAATTAAGAATACAATTTAATTATTGCCGATTGTGATTTAATTTCTACCGAGTGAGTTTCAAAATAATTTAAGAAATGTAATAATGAATTTAATTTGCTCAACTTCAGTTTATAACAGAAGTGGGATAGGAGTGCTTAATTTAGTAATTCAGTCATAATATCAAGATGATAAGAAATCAATTAAACTATTTGTAGGAGAAAAAAAATCAGTTTTCATCATTCAGATGTGGAACCATTTTCTAATGTTCGATAATGACGCGCAGGAATTTCCTGTGAGGTTATGCTACAATACCAATAACATCCGGGACTTAATATGGTTATTAGATTAAGGATATTATTTAATTTCAGTCAAAATCAATGCTTTAGGAAATTTAGAAGGTTAAAAGGATATTATATTATTTTTCAGTCCCTCATCATATTTAACTCTTAAAAGTGATATAAATGCTCCAATGTTTCGACTTTTTAGCGCATCCATAACAAAGCCCTCACTCTCAATCGCTACATTATCGAGCAGTCCAATTCCGTTAGGTATGATAAGTCTTCATTAGGTGTCGATTGTCTTCATTTTTGCTTAAAAAACGATGCCATCAATTTTTTTTAAAAAAAAAAGTCCATAATTTCTATAATCGCGCTAAAAACCAAATCTGGTTGAATAATAATGATAAATGAGTGCAGAAACAAAATAAATTTTTTTTCTCTAAAACATGCGTAAAAACACGATTTGGACTTTGAATTTAATCAAAATCTGTGTTAAAATATTCTGGAATTCCCTTAAAGTTGTCAAATATAAAACTATCTTACTATATTTTTGACGCAGTTTAATAAAAAATGGATTTTGCTCCAACAAACTTTTTCAAACCAAACCAAACTAAACCAATCAAATCCAAAACTGAAAAAATTAAAATTCAACTTTATTACTATAAATTTTTAACCCTTCTCTATGTAAGACTTAAAAAACTATTATCTGTTTGAAATCGCAAGATGTTTTTAATCCTTATTAGTATGCAACGCTTTCGAACAATTTAAGACATATTTGCAATGAATGGAATATGAATATTTATGAATAACTGTAAATTAGTTTCATTATATGGGATAATGCTGTCTCTGGCAAAAGGCGTGATTTAGATACAATCGCCGAATACACATATATATATTTTTTAATTTATGACGTTTCACCCTAATTTACGTTTCATTTATATTCATGCAAACTTTTACCATAATAAAATAATAATTAAGATGCAAATATGCAAAGAGAAGAAGATCTTAAATGTTTTTTTGTTGTAAGTTAACACGAATTTTGATAAATCAAAACCAAGACTTTCTTAAAAATGAATCTGATATCTAAAAAAAATTGAACATTTTTAACATTTTGTTTTACTTTCATTAACATGCAAATAAATTTTACTTTTAGTAATATACAAACAAATGTAAGAAATATATAAGTTCTTTTCGCAAAACGAAACATAGATAAGATTAAAATAATCGTAAAATTCAGTAATTATTGAAAAGATTTCGTTACCTAGGAAAAATAAATGAGCCCTTTTTTAAAAAGCTTCTTCGACTGTTGCAAAGTTATTTTTTTTTAAATTCTAAGCATAATCTTATACCTTAATCAAATTTTTCTCCTAATTGCTAGAAAGATATATCTTTGAGCATAGAAATAATTTTCATAAAATAAACTTCAATACAACACTTCAATTAATTGATAATTTAAGAACATTTAACTGATTGATTTCTTATTTTAACTGAAAATTCTATATAACATCCATAACATATTATATCATAAAATTTATGTAATTTATAACAGTTGTTAGATAAATTTTTCAACATATAGTATATAATTTTAAAGAGATGAAATTTTTCAATGCGATTTCAAGTTGAGTATCATAATATTCTTAAATCAGCTTATATTCTTATAAAGTAATTTCCCGAATATATGTATTTGGAATGCATATTTTATTCTACATTTTAAGCTATTTAAAGACGATTAAGAATCTTTTTAAATAAACACACATTTTTTTAGCATCCATTTCATTTGTCTATTTAAATCGCTTTAGTTATTCCTACAATAAGTGATAAAAAGACGTTTCTAATGATTATCTAAAGTTTTTCTCGACTAGATCTGCTAATTGTATAAACGCAATAATTGCTTATAAACAATTAAAAGTTTAACTTGGGAATTTTTATTTCATTCCGATTCGCATATCTTCGAACAAACAAAAACAATCTCCTTTTTCTTTTCATAAAATATTTTTAAAACTTCGATTTGATTCAGTTCTCTTCAAACAAACGAACAAAAAATTATCCTTTCTAACTTTTTGTAAAATACATCACTAAGTTCTTTTTAGATTTCTGTACAATGTTTTAAGATTATAAATATAAATGAATAAGATTTTAATTCTTCCAAGTACAATGTTAAAGCACCCAAGGATGTAGATAATTAAGAATTTTATTTATTGTCTGAGAATTAACTTATAGAAAGTATTATATAAAAAAGCAAATTAAATATTGAATTTATGCTAATAAAATACATTTAACTTCATATTTTATTTGTGGTTTTCTTCTTTGATAATGAAACAGTAAGAAAATAAAAATAATAAAATGATTGACCTCGTAATATTTGAAATGATTATTGATTAGCCTTATCAACACGGACTGCGTCGTTCATGCCAGTTTACAAAGATTATCAATGTAAGAACGACTACAAGTTATAAATATAAAAAAAAGAAAAATGAAATCTTTGATCGTAAATTTCATTATCATGTCAGACCATTATCATTTTTAAGTCATTATTAAGTCTTAATTGATTTAACTCATTAAGTAGTTTAAGCCAGTTTGAAAAATAAAGACTGGTAAAAGCAGGTCAACCTTTTAAAACGCATCTGCTTTTAAAGAAGCCTACATAAAATTAATACAATACTGGTAAATTCAAGTAAAAATACATGCGATTAAGAGATGTTGATCAATGTTGCTATTTATGCTCATTGCCTACTCGATTTCGAGCTCCAATTATTCAAAAAACCCTAATGAAAATAACATCATGTTCTCATATGATACAAAATGATATACGACAGAAAAATTAAAATTAAAATCCGCATACGCAAAATCAAAGTTGTGATAATATCCACTCTGATTTTTTTCCAGAAACACCTTTTTAAAAAGTTGATTATCATATTGATCAATTCTATCTGTTAATTTGCAATATTCACTATACAATTTCATCTCTAACCATCAATTTTAACGACAACAACATGACAAATAATACGTTTGTGAATATTTGAGAACAATATTTTTGAAAGTTAATAAATCAGAAATAGGAAAATAAAAACACTTTTGTGTCATTTACTGATAATAACTAATACTTTTGTTAAATATGATATCATTGATCTTGTAGAAGATGTATATTTGAGTGCATTTGCAAATTTAATATTATTAATGAAGCTATTTAAGTGTTATTAGGTTTGCGCAAAACTTAAATAGACTCAAAAGAAAATTAAAATGGCTGCAAAATTACTATTCAATTATACTGTGTGGAGGATTACAAAAACTGATCAATGCAGATAACAAGTATTATTTACTGGCATCAATTGCTTCCTTAAAACTTCAAATAATATCAACATAAAACAAAAATATTAGGGATGATATATAAGACCAGGAAAACCGCATTTTCAACGCAACGCCAGTTACATGTTAATGCGGCATAAATAACGAGCAACTTGCAACACATCGAAAAACTCATTTCGCCAGGAAATTTCCCTGGATTTTCCCCCAGAAAGAATCAAAAATATGCCTCTAAACAAGCGTAAATTATAGTCGTGACATGCAAATGAGATGTCTGAGTCTTTTAAAAGGCAGCAATAAAGTGAAACACCGATAGAACGCACTTGTTTACACGGATTGTCTGCTTGCAAGAACGCTTTTATAACAAGGTTGAACAAAAGTACAAGGTCGATCTACAAGTGGTGTTCCGACCCTACCCCCAGGTTATCGGGAGCTCCAGGTACAGATTAAAAAAAATGAACAAAATGAAAACAGGAGTGCGATAAAAAAGATCTGAATTTTATGCTCTGTCACCTTCTCTCCTCGCGGCGATAAGGTGAGATCAAAATTAGTGACACTCCGCTAGTTAGGCGATAAGCAATCCAAACACCGCGTTTAAGATAACTTGGGGAGATAGTGTAAAAATGTGAAAATAAATCTCACCTGATCGTGTAAAAAAGAAGTAGGGTCTTTTGATTTTTGTTATATGTTCGGTTGCGTGTTTTTTGAGGTGAATTTTAATACTCAAATTAAATTTTTGTCATAACACAAATAATTTTTATTTAGTTACTTAAATTTTTACCCCTTATCGCAGATATCTAGATATCTTAAAATAAAAATGAAGAAAATAAGAATGTCAAAATGAATCGCACAAATATTTCAGCAGTTATTGAATATAAACTGGTTATAGGTTTGTTGTTGTTACTAATGGCACTTGCCATGGACAAGCCCCCCTCCCCACTGATACAGCAGTAGATTTAAGCAAAGAGGAGCTTCTATTGTTTTTGAAGTAGCGCCAACTAGGGTTAAGAGTACGACTTAGCTACACACTCACCACATTTACTTGCACAGCCCCTCTTCACAGGGGGGCACAGTCGCACATCTCACAGATAGTACACAGAAGAACAATCATGCCCGAACCAGGACTCCCAGAACAAGAGGAAGACGCGGTACCCCTGCGCCAGAAAGTCGGCAGGTTATAGGTTTATTGTGATTGAAAACACGCTAGACTGTCGTTCAATTTTTATAATATTAGTCGCGATTCAAAAGATTTAAAGTCACTTAATTATAAAGCATTTATTGACTAATTAAAAGTGTACAATATAATAATTATCTGTCAAAATTGTATTAATCCTTGTAAAGAATGCATTAAATAACCAAAGAATTACACATTAAATTTATGAAGATAGTAATAAAAATTTTAAAAATCACTCAAGGATCCACATTTCCACTTTTCAAAATATATGCTGATATCTCAGGATTCAATTATCTATTTTTTAACCTTTTGCACTCTGAAAAATAATTCAATGCATTCAATATATAAGGGCTTGTTTATTGCTCCAAATTTTGTGTGTGTGTTTAAAATTGAATTTCTCCATCTTTTTATTATTCTGCAGATATTTTCAATAATCGAAATTGAAAAATAAATAAATAAATAAAACGTCAAAATCATTCACCGTCTTGAATAGAACCATCGAGTGCAAAGTGTTAGAGTATCAACATGGAAAAATACATTTTATTCACTAATATTATTTAGAGATAAATGACATCAGTGGTTACGGCTGATGCTCATTCAGTTTTTATATTACTATTTTCTACTTATTAATAAGGAAACTACTACATTGTAAATAAAATACGCAACGTTTATTGCAAACTTTTAGACTGATAACTGACGGAGAAAAACAAATAAAAATTTGAAAAACAGTAATTAAGATACTTTTTTATTAAATTAAATGTGATTAATAGAATATCAGATTGAATATTTCATCTGTAATTTTTTTATACATCGATTAATGCTCGTCAATTTAGGATTGGTCCATTTATCTGATGCGAAAAGGATTTTAATTTTTTTTATTTTACATTTCGAAGAGTATTATATGCCGGCGTTCTGGCTTTATGGTAGCGCGACTTCCCCCTGATCTGGCCCTGTTTCTGTCATGGTAGCTCTTTAACGTGTGCACTATTTATGAGATGTGTGGAAGAGCCCCCTCTCCCAGTAAAAAGGGGTTGTGCAAGCGAGTGTGTAAGTGCCTATCTTCATTTGAACTAGAAGTCAGACTTCATCCATCGGGTGCTCATGATCTTTACCCTCAGAAGCTACTGCACAAACTTGGCTTAGATGGCAAGTGCCATAAATAACAAAAAAAGAAGACTATAATTGTTTTTAAAGTCTATAAATCAATCATACTCTTTTTTAAGTTTTTAAAAAATTCATCAAATATAGCACTTTCGCAATATTGATATTGGAAATAAACTAAAAGTCTCCCCCCCCTTTCCCCTGCAACTTTGCTCTCTTAAATAAAAAAAAAAGATGAACTAATAAAAAGGATGTATGAAAATCAGAGAACGCTTCTAATAGAGAAACTTAACAAATCATTCATCATCCAGCGAGCTTTGATTCGGTAAAACAAAAAATCAGTCACGATCTCTGCTCTTTCATAAAGACAAACGACTTCCCATCTCCTTAATCCTTCATCAAAAAAGAAAATCCTATCCAATTAGTGTTTCAATAACCAGTAGCCACGATTTCACAACAAAAACACTTTGGTAAGAATGAACAAAAAGCTAAAGGTGAGGTCATCTTAAAAGAATCAGCGCCTTTTTTTGTTTCACAGTAGCGCACTGTCATGGGCAGGGTATAGCGCCCGGATTAGCGACAGACAAGTTGACAACTCCAGCGGTGTCATAACCACGGAAGACAAATCCACTTGTGGTCTTCCTTGAGAAGAATCTGACCCTTGCATAGCGGGCCCGTTATGGGTGGCCCCCGTTTTGCCCGTTGACCCCTGGCAACTTAAATCCAACCATCCATTCAGAAGTGACAACCTGTTGACTATGAATCCATTTTTCATGTTTGCCTCTGAAATCGTGAGATCTGTCGTCAGTTATTGTGGCACCCGTGAAATATCCGATTCCCATTGTGGTACGTTTTTTTCTCTCGTTGTTCTTTTTCAGGGCATGGAACATCTTTTTTTATACATAGATATATATGGAGCAGGGTTGGGGGCATGAGGTTCGCGAGGCTAAAGCGTGGAGAAGCACATTTCAGGTCGCAAGGACATGGGGTACGTCGAAGCAATTCCAAAGGGTCTGCTTGGTGTTGCCAAACATAGGCTATTGTGGTCATTGACATCTAAAATGAAATTTATTATCCGACGCTCATAGAACATGTTGACGGAAGTGCTGAAATTGAATGCCAGGAATAAAAGAAGAATGTTATAAGTTGTGCAACATTTAAGGTTGCATTCCATAGCCATTCCTCTGAAGAGGATATGGTTTTTCTCATGAAAGGTTTTAACAAGATAAAAAAAAAGTGCATATTTGGTTAATTTAATTTGCTACATTCGGATTATTTCAAGAAAAGTATAGAATTCTGAAGTACAGTAAGCATTTTCCCCCTTCAGTCTCATCAAGAATTTTTCAATTATTTATCTCTTACGAATTTTAATAAAAAGCCGGCGTTCTGGTCTAGGGTAGCGCATCTTCCTCGTGGTCTGTGCATCCCAAATTCCAGTCCCTGTTCGGGCATGATTCTTCTTCTTTGTTCTATCTGTAAGACAGAATGAATGTACCCCCCTGTAAAAAGGGGCTGTGCAAGCGAATGTGATGGGAGTGTAACAAAGGTCAAACTTCTGCCCCTAGTTGGTACTTTTACAAAACAAGAGACGCCGATTAGGCTTAAATCGCTGACTACCTCAGCGAGTTTGTCCTTCGCAACTGCCATAAGAAACAATAACAACTTTAATACAATTTTAAATTATCCCTGCTTTAACTTAAACTTTAAATTTTTTTTTAAATTTATGCTATTTAACATAGATATATGCGTGTATACTTAAATGGGTACATATGACCAAAATATAATTTGAAGAAACAGAAATGGAGTTCTTTAAAGATCTTAATTTTCCATAATTTCAAAAACCTCCAATTTTTATTTTTTGCAAAATAAATAAATAAATAAAATAAAAATAAATTATGACAATAGAAGTGAAGAGAGCCCATTAGGAAAACAGAAAAAAAATTGGCTGTAAGAAATCATTCATAATTTCCGAAAAGAGTTTGCCAGTGAAGCAATTTGGCTTTAGAGGAAAAAACAATAGCCAATGGAATTCAGATTCTAAAGGACTGTGAAACCGAGACTGGAGTGATTGAAAAATGAAGATTATTCTTAGTTCTTAGTTAATCTGAAATGTACAAATATTTTTCTTCTTTCTTTTAATAACAGTTAATATTCTTTACAACATTATTTAATAAAATATTTATAATATATGCTTCTTAAAATGTTTAATACATTACTGGAATAGTTTGAGAAAATTTTGGAAATTTTCTGGGAAAAATAAATAAAATCTTTTAAATATTAAAGTATTGTGGTAATTAATATTAAAGCATTGATTTAAAAATAACTTTAATTCATTTTAATAATTCTGTTTTAAGTATTATTTTGTTGGATGTTTCATGTAAATAGGTTTATAATATATTATTCAACTTAAGTAACCAGCTGGCTCACAGAGAATGCTGACTGTGTTTATTTTAAAGTAAATCTTTCATGCATAGTTTGATTTTGAATCCCTTATTAATCTATTTTTGAGCTTTAAATAATACACATTAAAGCCTCTTTATTTTAATAACTTTTCATCCGTTCTCCTTGTTATTTACACGGGGATATATGTTTAAATAGTTTTCAATTCCATGCCAGTAAAAATTTAAGTGCTCGAATAATTTACTTCAAGTTGTACGTTGTCTTTTCGAGCAATGTAATTTCACCATCTGATTCCTTATGTAAGCTAAGAAGTAATTAGCAGAATATTTCTTTCATAATCTAAAAAGAAATGAAAGAAGGCAACAAAACTAAATATTTGAAGAAATAAACAAAAATGATTTGAATTTCATTTCAATAAGATCTATTGTAGTTGAAAATCATGCAAACCATTTTCCTAATTCAAGGGGGAAAAGTACACCCAATTATATTACCGCAATTTTAAGCATCATTAAAAAAAAAAAGATTTTTTTTTAAAGGTGAACAAGGAAAAAAGATAATAACGCTATACGATTTTCGCCCTTTATTGTAGAGAAACCACAAATTTTCGTTTTATTTTTAATGATTTAAAATTATGAATATTAAAAAAAATAGCTTTGAAATACATATCCCCATTTTTTTAAGTATATCTTAATCAAATTTGAATCCGTGATCTAATGATAGGCCCAGTACAGTGACTTACCACATGCTTTTATAATTATAGATTAAACTTCTATGCCTTTTGCTTTATAAACCACGGAAATACAATAGCAGGTACAAGGCCCTTAATTTATTTAAATAATCGTGTTTATGAAGGTGCGAAAACACAGACCGACAGACGATCTAACGCTTGAGAGATTAAATCCCAAAATTTGACAAAAAGTACATATTTGAGGTGCTATATCAATTTTCAACTAACTAATTACATTATTGCAAGAGGTCAAAGGGGTAGCGCATCCTCCCCGTGATTTGGGCGTCCTGGGTTCGAATTCCGGTTTGGACATGTTTTCCTTTATCTGTTCTTTCTGTGAGATGTGTGAATGTGCCCCCCCCCCCTGTAAGAAGGGGCCGTGCAAGCGAATGTGAGGATTGAGTAGCTGAGTTCTACTCTTCACCCTAGTTGGCGCTACTTCCAAACAAGAGACGCTCATTTCGGCTTAAATTCGCTGATGCATCAGCGAGCTTGGCAAACACCATTAGAAACAACAAACAATAAGATCTAATACTACTAATTTTACTGTGTATATGTGAGATAGTAAAAATTAATATTATCCTAACCTGAAGTGAATGATAAGATGCGCAGCCCGAGTCAGAAGAACTGATTCCGAGACCTTTGCCCCACCTCGAGAGAAAACATTCCTTATCTCCTCGAAGGACACGCGTCGGTTCTGCTATCGCTGGCTCGTGAAAATCAAGCGATCCGCAACGTTAAGTAACATTAAATGATATTAGGTGTCAACGGGGTGTCTCCTCCCACGTTTTGTTACTACCAGAATATTTTCCACTCGAGAGCTTTTCAGCAACTTGCAGCGATATTTTTTTTCTCTTCTTTTTTTAATGAAAGCAAAGTTCGATTTTACAGATGAGAAGTGGATGCTTTTTTATATTTTTATCAACGGAGATATTTAATTTTATAACACAGAATAATATTAAGTCATTTCTAAGTCGGTGTTTTCAGTAGTTTTATTTTTCAGCATTTTATAAGATATGTATAAAAATCTTTTGGCATTTAAAGTTAAGCGGACTGAAACTACGTAGAGAAAGATGGTGTGAATTTGAGCATTTGCTACTTATTATCTTTATATTAACAACCAATAGCAGAAAAATCTAACGTTTGAAAAGCATGCACGAATCCTAATAATATATAGAAGGTATTACATATCGATATTATTATTGAGCATTCCTTTGTTACAAATTCAGCTCACAAAATTACCCATCATCAAACAAATAAAATCTTCAAATGCAGCTTGACAAGTAATTTTAGACGCCCGTCATGTATTAGTTGAGTGTCTTGTTTTCAATAATCATATTTCAATTTTTTAAATATATTATCCTTGGACTCGTAATCCTTATTCTAATATTTTTAAATTTTTGCTGACCACTGGTTTTTTACATTTTTTTTCTTTTCAAACATTATGTTATTTCATCTTTTTTAAAAACATTTTGAATGTTTAAATTCTAATAGCTTGCTTTTCAAATCTTTTATATATTTTTGAAAAATTTCTTATTGATTTTACTTTTAGCGTTTCTATTTGGCCATTCAATTGAAGCAACATGGCTAAATCTGACTTTTGCATAGTTTAAACTGTCAGCAAAACCAATAACTAAAGCTTTCAAGAATTTAATATATTTCGAATTTTTGTACCAGAGTTTTTGAGAGGACTTACAAAAATATTGAGAAACAACTCAACTTTGAAAATTTTGTACAGATGTTTTGGATTTTTTCAAAGATATATTTCAAAATGTTCAACTTGAAATTAACGAAACACATATTTTTAATGAAATGTAAATTACAATTGCCAGATAATTTTTGATAAATCAAAGTGATAATCAACATAAAATATAGTACAAGATAAAATGTTTTGTTGTATCATGCGAAATATTGTTTTTTACTTAGTTTTCATTGGTATTAAGTTGATTTCGTATATATACTTTATCTCATCGATTTGTTGACGTTAGTTATTTATTGAAATTTGCAAAATATAAGAAGCAAAAAGAGTCCAATAAACAGTCTTATCTTAAGTTCATGTATTTCATACAAATTTGTTTGCTGTTAAAAATTAAATTGAATGCATCTGGCAATAATATAGTTATAGACAATTTAAAGCAAAAAAAGAAAAGAAAAAAAAAAACCCTGCGATAATACGGCAGGAAAAGGATCGCAAACGATAATAACTATCTCTAACTCGTTTACAAGTTTGTTTACTCTGATTTTCTTATAATAGTACTCCTCTTAATCAAAATATCGTTTGAAAGGAAACAAATGACTTCCATCAGACCCCAACTGTAACCTTCGCCTGCAGTTCGAGTAATACGGAAGCTACCAGAACGTCTTTTCTCTCCTTTCGCTTATTTATTACTTGTATGCTTTTTTTCCCACGGAACCCTTACGGTTTGAAGTATGAAAAAAATAAAACAGAATAATAATAAGAATAATAAGTAAGAAAGAACTGCCTGATGAAGGAGAAAGGGGGGGGGGGGAGTTTCGTGGATGGGTTGGGGCCGCTGACCTTTGGTCCCATTCGTGACTGTAGAAAGTGAGTTCGTGATTCGCGCTCAAACTTAGCCACGTGTGCTTCGCCAAACGTATTCCCACGTTGGACTTCAAGCTTTTTAATTATCATAGACATTATTTTTTTAGAAAAAAAAAATAATGATTTTTTTTTCTTTCATGTATTTGAAAATTGCAGATCAGGAGGGGGTAAAATCAATTAATCCGTGGTTAGCATGACGTGTATCATAAAGTGTTAAGGTAAAAATGTTTCTTTTTTCATTATCCTTTCTTCATTAAGATTGTTTCATACATCGTTTTATGAAGTTCAACTGGCTTCTTCATCCCGACTTTTTTACTTGCTCTCTTGCTCTACCTCCAGCGTCGCAGTTACGGTTGTGATTAATAAAGTGAAAAATAATTGTTCCATACGTTGCTTGGTTGATTGAATTGCTTCATTTCCTTCTCCCCCTTACACTTCCAGTTCCCGTCGCTTATAATTTATGCGCTCGTTTGATGCTTTTTTTTTGCTAAGAGAAATCAGCCCATCTTGCCGGGAAGTAAATGAAATCTCAGACAAAATGTTTTTCTATTTTATACGACATCATAAATTACGGTTAATCCTTCATTAACTTTAAGTGCGTAATCCTCGCTAAGTATCAGATAATAAATTGGGATTATTATTTTTTTTAAACTCGGGAAAATAAAAGGCGAGGCTTGACTTATCTAAATAAGCATCAAAACCCTTTTTGGTTAATACAATGTTATTATTCAAAAAATTAGTCCGCCTTATATTTATATAGTTAAATACGCTACATAAGATAATAAGGAGAAAATCTCTGGTGAGAAAATAGTTACGAAACGTAGCAAAAACAATGGTATTACTCTTTTTTTACGAAAAATAAAGACTGAATAAAATAACAGTTTTCATGTTTTAAGGGTTAGCTAAGACGACAATCACGAAAAATCTCTTTTATACTCGTTTTATGTGTTAAAAACCAGGTTTGGTAGTCGTAAAAAAAAAGGGAAAATATAATAAAACGAGAATTTTAGCATGCATGAATAAAGTTTTGATTACGAATAAATTTAATCCATCATCGTTTTTCCGTTCTTTTTCGATATTTCTTGAATATTTTATCATTAAAAAAGTTTAGATGAAAAGTAATTTGAAAAGTTATCGTTTGCGAAAAAGAAAAAAAAATTCTGTAATTCATTTTTAAAAAAATATACATAACACAGTATCTGATAGCAGAAAATATTTTATTATTTTTAATTAAATACTTTTTAATTCACTATTTTCTTATATTAAAATTAAAAGAAACAAGACAAAACATTTATAAAAAAAGTTTACAAGAAAAAAAATGCAATCAGCTGCTTTTGAGTATAAAATTGGCAACAGCAAATATTTCTACCGAATTTTTTGTCTTTGTGCATTTAAAATTCTATCTCGAACTTTACAAACGTTAAAAATCTATAAAGACAGTTAAAATGAAAATAGTTGATTGGTTTTAGTTATGATTGCTTTATGTCATTAATTTATTGAATTAAAAAAATTCGCTTCCGATGTTGCTGAATTTCTATAAATCCACCCATACATATAAACTATTTAAGATGGTTTGATTCGTAAAAACAAGGAAATTGTTTTTCTTTTCTTAAGCAAAATTTGCTAAATTTTAAACTCAGATTCAACAGTATTTAAAAAAGTGATTAGTGCTTCTAAAAATTATTTTTAATTAAAGATTTTGTTACCACTATAAAAATATTTCGATTAGATTTCGAATTGAAAGCAAGTTAAAGTTGCCTTTAAAAAATCGTATATTCATTAATTCTATAGATTGTTACGTCACTTTATTCTTTTTAATATAAATATTTTAAACATTAAATGTTATTAGCGAAAAAAATCTATTAAAAAACCGAACTATGAAGAATTTTAGTAATGAAATATGGTGGAAAACATTTAATTCCTAAACCATACAGTATAGGACTTTTATATTATTAAAACGAAAGAAATCTGCATTAATATGAATAATAAAAGAATGATATGTAGCTCAAAATTCCAGTTTAACCTC
Organism: Argiope argentata; assembly: GCA_026289955.1. Taxonomy (NCBI): domain Eukaryota; kingdom Metazoa; phylum Arthropoda; class Arachnida; order Araneae; family Araneidae; genus Argiope; species Argiope argentata. Next base: position 1,042,765 of record JAOUZG010038877.1, on the reverse strand, counting down.
AATACTTAAATATATTTTAGCAATTTTATTAAAATTTCATTTGTATAGTGAAATATGGAGGAAAATATTTAATTCGTAAATCATACATTATAGATTATTTATTTTATAAAATAATAATAAATATTAGCATATATATTAAAATGCGCTAGAAAAACAAAGATTCAATTTATTTTAACTTTTGATTTTATTGTTCCATAAGCCCCAGAAATTAAACTTTCGCAAATAAAAGCTCGCATTCTTCGAATTATAATTAAAATTTTTATTCAATTTTTATTATAACAAAAAATCAGTTGAAAAATATTATACTGCAATATATAGAATTATTAATTTTTATGCAATATAGGCATAATAAAATAATGCTAATCTTATTGCCGATTTCTCTACTAAATTTGAAAGAAATTTAAAATAGGATATTTACAGTCATATCAGGTTTATCTTCTAAATCAAACTTCAGCCATTTGAGAAATGCTTTTCCCACCGTAGAAGCATTTTGTTGGAGATTCTTTTTTTATTACATGTTCCCTTCGATTTATGACTTTTTAGTTAGCTAGTTAAGCCTTGGGCTATGAGCCCCTTAATTATTTATTGACGCCAGTCTGCTCCAAAATGGCCACTTGGCTCGATTCAATCCCCTTCGCGAAATTCATTAAGATGGAAGGGAATTAAAAGTGCAACCCTCCCCATTTCCCTCAGACAAATTCCGGTTTTGCCTGAGAAGATTGAAAAAGAGAAATGCTCTGAAGAGAATATGCCAAAATTTACTTACTAGAGTTAATCGGCCTATCCATTAACTTTTGATTTACTTTCATAATTGTGGTTCATGTATTTATTTAATCAGTCTGTGCATATAATTATTAAAAGTATTATATTACCTATGGCACATGAATGATTTTAATAATAAATCCAAATTAAGATAAGATAGGCAAAGTTCGTGATATTTATTGCTCTAATTTGTCAATGAGCGAAGTGTTAAAACTGTTTTATATTAATATGCGTGCAATATAATTTCATTTCCCCAATTAATATCTTTCTTCCATAACTCAGCTTTGTTTATAAATTTCCCATATCGGTGTAGTATCGACGTAAATTAGAAGTAAATATTCTAATTTGTCACTAAATGAATAAAATATAAAAATAACATATTGATTAATAATCTAGAAATACTAATGAATATTCTAACATATTTTGAAGTTATGGAACTTTAAAAAATAAATTATGAATTACTTGTAAATAAATCGTTCAATTTCGTTGGTTGAAAATTTAGCTTGAAATGATAGATAGAAAAAACATTGCTTTTCATAATACTACATTGAAGTAAAATTTCATTAAATTGTGTGTGTGTGTATATATATATATATATATATATATATATATATATATATATATATAT
>JAOUZG010038877.1:1028390-1041365 GCA_026289955.1 Argiope argentata | reverse complement strand
TATATATATATATATATATATATATATATATATATATATATATATATCCTGAAGGGAAGATTGGAATTTATTTTTCATAATTCTTGTGGAATGTTATATAAGATTTGCTATACAATAAATAACAGTTAACTAAGCCGGTGTCCTGGTAGGGGGGTAGCGCGCCTTCCCCGTGAGCTAGGTATCCCGGGTACGAGTCCCGGTTCGTGTATGATTGTTCTTCTGTGTTCCTTCTGTAAAGTGTATGAATGTGTTCCCCTGTAAAAAAGGCCTGTGCAAGCGAATGGGATGAGTGAATAGCAAAAGTCGTACTTTTGGCCCTAGTTGGCGCTACTGCAAAAACAAGAGACAGTTATTTCGGCTTAAAAATCGCTGACGCCTCGGCGAAGCTTGTCCATGACAAGTGCCACTAATAACAAGAAAAACTGTGAACTAATGGTCACCCGTGATCTCAGAATTCTGTTTAAAAATTTCGTTAATTACGACTACAAAATAAATGTTTTAACAAAAAAAAAAAGATTCAAAAAATAATAAATTTAAAACGTAATCATTGAAATATTCAGTTTATTAAGTCACAATTGATAGAATACAGCAATAAATACAACCTCTACATTAAATAAATTGATATAATATCGTCTTCACATTAATTAACAAATTTAAAATTAAATTTACTAAACCAGTGATGTTGATTCGAACTAAAATAATCATATTACGTTCCCAGATGTTCTTGGTACTGTTGTACAATGCCTTACGGAAGACACTGACATAACGATCGATCATTTTCAAAATTATCCAAATTTGCTGCCAGATTCGACTGATAATCGGAATTAACTGTAACTCTGATATCCTATGAAAGTTTTCAAAATACAAAACCTATTTTTAAATTTCTTTTGGCACTTCCAGTCAGAAATTTCTTTTAATCCTTTCAGAGGAAAACATATGCTTGAAAACGCAAATAATAATAATAATAAAATCATTGGTGTTTGATGAGCACTTGGCATCATTCTCCCTTCATCTGAATTAAATTCAACCAGTTCCGCAGCACCTTTCCCAGGCAGGAATCCAAAAATAAATGCTATACATCCCCGAATCGTAAACACGCATCCACCGAAACGCGGTGCATTAGCGGAGAAGCCGCGATAGTGGCGGGTCGCAAACCCGTCTGGATGGCCGTTTTCCAAGTTTTGTTAAACCATCATTTAGGGTCCGGCAGATAAAGGTAGAGGTAAGCAAACAACCCACCATTATCTGTTTTTTCCGCCTAAAAGACCGAGATTTCAACCCGGAAATGAGTATTTACCGATCTCCCGATAGGCCGATAGTGGCCTACCTGAGCGCAGACTGTTCGGAGTCCTGCCCGAGTGCCTTATCTCCTGCACGAGAACAAACATTCCAACGGCTCTGGAGGAGGACGAGCAAATAGAAGGGAAAAAGGACTCCTCGGGTCGGGTTCTGGAAGAAATCTGCTAAATAATTCAGTGGATTTATTCTACGGATGACCCATTCAAAGCGTTCAAACCATTCAAAGTTTCGACTGCAAGTTTAAAGTCAGGATAATGTCATACAATATTCGATTATTAAAATTCGAAAACTTTTTCTTAGCTTACGTTAGAGGGCGGATTTATTTACAGAACAGATATTTTTACTGCACTCATATATAGTGTTTACCATCAATAACAATAATATCAACAATAATTTATTGATGCAAATTATTAAAATTAGGGGTTTTCGATTATTAACTTTAATAGAAAAAGTAATTAAATTTATCTCAGTTTGTTTAATCTAAAGATTGGGCCTGAATTAAGTTTTTAAGAAAAATTTCCTGGACCTGTTTTTTGCCTCCCAACTTATCAAACTAAGTATTACACTTCGTTTCTTAAGTTTGGATAAATAAACTTCTAAATTTATAGATGTTATTCTTTATAAAGGGAGCAATTTTTGTCAAATTGAAATACTGAAATATTTAGCTGCAGATCACTTTCCGAAAAATGCGACAGCCTTGGAAAAGGATTAGGATAAAAAGGGAAAAGAACTCCTTGGATCAGATTATTGAAGAAATCTTCTAAATAATTTAGTAGATTTATTTTATGAATAACCAATTCAGAGCATTCAAAAGATTCAAAGTTTCGACAGCAAGTTTAAAGTCAGAATAACGTCATACAATTATAGCACTTAAGGTTCAGATATTTTTTCCTGGCTTAAATTAAAGGACGGACTTATTTTCAGACAGGTATTTTTATTGCCCTCAGATACAGTACTTACAATCAATAATAACATCAATAACCAATAATAACAACAATAATTTATTGATGCAAATTATTAACCCTTTGCATTCCGAAAAAATAATTAGATGCAAAATTATTCACCTAATACAAAGATTTGTTTATTGCTATGGCATAAACATACATAATTCTTTTAAGTCGAATTTCTTTGAAAAATTTAGCTACATCTCTGAACCCTTATGTGGGCGTTTTTAACAATTAAATTTGAAAAATAAATAAATAAAACGTCAAAATGATGCACAATCTTGAATGGTGAGTCAGATGCACCATTGGAGTGCAAAAGGGTTAAAATTAAGAGCTTCCGATTATTAAATTTAGTAGAAAAAGTAGTTAAATCTATCTCAGTGTGTTTAATCTAAAAACAGCCTGAATAAAGTTTTTAAGAAAAATCACTTGACCTGTTTTTGTCTCCAAACTTATAAAACGAAATATTATTTCGTTTTGTAAGTTCGGATAAATGAACATCTGAAAATTTTAGAAGCTAATTTATTCTTTTTAAAAGGAGCAAGTTTTGACAAGTTGAAATATTTAATTGCAGATCACCTTCTGAAAAATGCCACAGATTTGGAAAAGGATGACTATGAAAGGGGAAAAGAACTCCTTGGATCGGCGATTTATAGAAGAAATCTACTAAATTCAAAAGTGGTTTTTTTTTTCTAAAAGTGACTGATTCACTGTTTTCAATCAAACACATGAGTTTAAAGTTCACTAGCAAGACAGCATAGTTAAAATCAGAATAATGACATACAATATTAGAGTATTAAATATCAGTTTTTTTTCCTAGTTTATACCAGTGGCCGATATTTCTGGCAGATATTTCTATTTATTATGAAACAAAAGTTCATTGAAACGAATTTTAAAAATTAAGAATTTTAGATTAGTAAATTTAGATTATTAAACACTTTAGAAAACAAGGTGTTTATTACCAAATCCTGTATGTTACATATAAAGGTAAGGATTAAATTAAACCTTTTAAACAAACTTCTAGACCTATTTTTCCATTAAAACTTTCAAAATTGAATAGTTTTATCAATGTTTATTTAACACTAATTAAAGAAGCTCATTTTGAAAAATTGAAATAGCAAAATGTTTAAATGCAGATTATTTTCTGAGAGAAATGGAAGAAAATAAGAATATGCCCTAATTTTTAGGAAGATAATCTTCAAAATTAAATAGTTTTATCAGTGTTAATTCAATACTAATTAAAGGAGCACATTTTGGAAAATTTTAATAACTAATGTTAGTTGCAGATAAACTTCTAAGAAACAGTTTCAGTCTGACACATATCAACAAGATGCCATCAAATATTTAAAACAATTTTAAATAAATTAATAAAAAATAAAGATAAAAAGGAAACTTGCGATGCATTTTTCAATGTATCATGTCAGAACATCATTTCTTGAACAGCCAAGCACCACGTGCTCGTGCGAGTTAAATTATATTTTTATGCATCTTAATTGCTTCATTGAATAAGTCACTTTAATGTTGCAAACGATCCAAAAAAGTTTCCCTCGCATTGGTTATTTAAAAAAATATCACATTTCCTATTTATTTTATTTTATATAATCGCGTGCTAAAAATGACCTTTTTCTAGTTGTAATTTGCTGTGGTAATTAACATTTTTTAAAATCAGAGCTTTTATAAATGCCATGGCAACACATCATTAAAAGCTGTTTTTTTAGATGATTGTTGCAGATAATAAAATTTCCCGCATTTTTGTTTACGCCAAAAATCTCATCCCCAAAACAACATACAACATCATGTTTTGACTTGATAAAAATAATGAATCACTTCTTCTGATACAATTTGAATAATATTTAATAATAGCATTGGTTTCACTGAAGTTTCCAAAAGTAGACTTAAAACTCTTAAAACTCTTAAGACATACATTGTTTGAAATTTTAATAAAATTCTCCCCCTTAAAATAATTGAATAAGTCCAAACTTATATTATTATAATTTTATTTATACATCTTATCGATAAGCTACACCTATCAATTGAGAAAATTATTTCCTCCGATACTACGATTTAAAGGGAATTTCAATTCAGTCTAACTTGTGAGTTATTTGTTATTAAATATAAACACAGAAAACAGTTCTGATTTTAAAAAAAATAGGTAGAAAACAAATTCTAAAGAAGCATATCAGCTATCAAAACCTTTTTTTATCGACACTTCAATGTGCCAAGGGACAACCTTTTATCTTGTAAAAATCGCACCATTACAAGCGATAGAAGATTTGAAATGGGTCAGTAGGGTTTATTATTAATGCATTTATCTAAAACCTATTCGAGCAACTTGGCGCCAGCTTACGTGATAAAAGTGTTACGCAAAAATTCCTAATAGTTATCATCAGTGCTGCAAAATCCCTATCTACACCCACTTGAAAAGCAGATATCTGATTGGTTGAAATCAATACGCAATTGATAGTTCCAGTTATAATTGTGTAATAAGTTGAAAAATCCTGGAAGGAATCCAAATAACTAAAATCAGAATTTTTTTTTTCAAAAAAAATTGATACCATGTAATAGATACTTTGATAAGAATTTTTATTTAATTCTTGATATGCATTCAGGTATATTAAACTATATTAAACTTCTGCAATAAGGTATATTAAACTTCTGCAGATAAGGATCATATTTCTGTATGAGAAAATCACTTTTAATGAACGAAAATAAAGGGATTTTTAAAATTAGAAACTGCATTGAATGATATGATCACGAAACAAAGAGACCTCTTTCATGTGCAATTTAGAATATATATTTAGAAACAATAATTATTCATATAATTTAGAATAAGAGAGAACAATGTTTTCTCAACTAGTTTTATTATCATTTTCATGTTAATTCTACTATTTTCTAAAAACTAATAACAATCAAATGCTTGGTATTGCCATATTCAAAACTTCTTTTCCTTTAAAGGATTTTTTATCCACTATTTCAATCTATATTGCATTTTTTTCTTAGTTTTAAAATCTCATAAACATAAAAATCTCAGAAAGTTCCACAAACATGTTAATCAGTTCTTTATTCTATAAAATACCAAACAATATTATCCAAAAAAAGAGCCAATTTTGTTTTAATATTTAATAATTAGTTTGACATGTTTACTTCATTGAATTTCTTTAATTAAAAGTGAAAAATAATGACTTTTAATATACTTTATCTTCATCGACAAATGTATTCGAAGAAAAAAATTCCGACCGTGAGATTTTGACGCATCTTCTTGTTTTAGACTGTCCAAAATCCTAGTCATTTTGGAACTGAATCTACATTTTTTTGTGAACAAAAAACCTATTAGCTAAACAGATGAAATGTATCATATAATGATTTTACCAAGCTTTTAGAACACCATCACATTTTGAAGGATGTACTTAAAGTGGCCATTTATCTCTCTATCACTCCAGTTACAAATAAACAGGATAAATACAAAACATAAAGCACTAGACAGATGAAATTTTGTAGACAATTTCAGTATTTAAATAGTAAATCAGAATCAAATTTGAATCAAACTTCTGTAGTAATTGATCATCTGTCGATCTGCACATTCGCATGTAGATAAACACAATTTCTCATAAACGAAATGAATTAGATAAATGAAATTTGGTTTTTGCTATTTTTACTAAAATTGTAGATATGTGTCTTTTTTTTCTTTTCCTCCCCTGCAAAATATAGGGAAAAAGAGTCTACGGGTTTCTTTACTATAATACGAAGCACCAAACGTTCTAATGCCAAAATTCGAAACAACAATAATTTAAAAAAAAAAATACTTGTGACCTTCACGGCCTTGTCCTAGATCTGTGTGGGGTTGGGGAGTAATTCTTTTGATTAGAGAATAAGCGAAAAAACTTCGATAAGTCCACTTTAGTTTAATTTTTAATCAAACAATTCGGTATATATATAAAATTTGGAATATTCTTAATTTGATTTTCATTTATCCTTTGGCTGCTTTAAATTTGGTTATTCTATTTTGTTTTCTTTCTTTTCTTGAATCAGAATTCGTTTAGAGAAACTAAAAAAGAAAAAGAAACATTGAATTATGTGCAATTTTCTATTTCTATTTCTGACTACACCTGTCTTTACGTCATCCAGTGATGATTTGCATAATTGTCACATTATCGTGTAATCTAAAGAGAATCCATTTATTTCTCTCGCCAGAAGACCCATCATCTCCAATATCTCTCCTATCTCCAACCCCGTGCGCGTTCCACTGTGCTCCAGTTTTCATTGTTCATCTTTCCCCAGCGAAAAAAGATCGCTGTCAACTCTAATTGTTAGGATACCGTTGCTGTCTTTCTCGTGCAGACATCTCAGAGAGCGTCTCGTCAAGCGGTTCCGTTACTGCAGGGAATCTCGGATGGCGGCTTTTTTCAAATGCCATTTCAGACTTGAGTAGCGACAGGTCTATCTTCTGTTTTTATTTTGCAGGGAGAAATAGCGTTTTGATGCGAAAACAAGCATGGGGGGTTGGCTTTTCAACGATTGCGCAGTGTCTGGAAGTGGTAGCCAACTATGCATGACACGTATCGAGGATTGCTGTTTTGTGAGAAAACATAAATCTAAGCCGGCTTTCTGGCACGGAGGCAGCGCGTCTTCCTCGTGTTCTGGGAATCCCGAGTTCGAGTCCCGGTTTTGGCAGGGTTGTTCTTCTATGTGCTATCTGTGAGATGTATGACAGTGCCTCCCCCTGTAAAAAGGGGCTCTGCAAGCAAACGTGGTGAGTGTATTGCTGAGTCGTACTCTTGGTCCTAGTTGGCGCTACTTCAAAAACAAGATACGCTTCTTTCGGCTTAAATCTGTTGCTGTATCAGCGGGAGGGCTTGTCCATTATAAGCACCATTAGTAACAACAAAAACATAAATCTAATTTTTGTCAATTTCGTTTTGAAATTGTCATTCAACCCCCTGCTTAAACGTATTCGTAGAAATATGAAAACATTGGGTATAACAATACAATAATGCGAATTAAAGTATCAATTTATTGAATAATCATAACCAAATATTCAGATTAGATATAAACAGAGTCTATATAAACTAGTTACAATACTCAAGTGATAAAATAATTTTATGTATAATATTTATAAAAGCTTAAGAATTCACACCCTTATTGGACTTAATATGTACAGATTTCTTTCTGGAGCTTATGAGTAATATGATTTCATGTAAAATAAGTGTACATGCTTAAGTATAATAATTGTACATGTACAATTATAAGAATAACTTAATAATTGTACATGTATAATAATTGTATATGTATAATAATTCTAAATGTATAATTATTGTACATGTATATGTAATAATTGTATATATTATTGTTGTACATGTATATGTAATAATTGTACATGTATAATTACTGTACATGTATATGTAATAATTGTATATATTATTGTTGTACATGTATATGTAATAATTGTACATGTATATATTATTGTTGTACATGTATATGTAATAATTGTACATGTATAATTATTGTACATGTACATGTATAATTGTACATATTTCATGTATAATAATTGTATATGTACATGTATAATTGTACATATTTCATGTATAATTATTGTACATGTACATGCTTTATTTAATGAAATTATTACTAAGAATTCACACTCTTATTGAATTTAATATGTTAAATTTCATTCTGGAACTTATGAGTAATATGATTTCATGTATAATAATTATACATGCTTACGAATTCACATCTTTATTGGGGGTAATTTGGAAGATTTTGCCTGGAGCTAATGAGTAATATAATTTCACGCATAAGAATTATATATACTTAAGAATTCACACCCTTATTGCGATGAATCTGGCAAATTTCGTTCTGAAGCATCTGAGCATTATAATTTCACAAATAAAAATTATACATGCTTAAGAATTCACACTTTTATTGAGTTTAATAATAATACATTTTATTATGGTGCTTATGAGTAATATAATTTCATGTATAAAAGTTATACATGCTTAAGAATTCACAACTTATTTGATTTAATATGGCAGATTTCTTTCTGGATCTTATGAATATTCAAAATTCAATCCAAATCAATTAAATAAAAAAAATCCTAGATATTTTTTTTAATTTTTTTGAAAAATTTAGTCACAGAAAGGCAATATTCGCAATAGCTTTCTTATAAATGCATATTTTAAAATATCGAATCTTATTTTGAATCTGTAGAATCTTTCTTTTGCTTTGGAAAAGACGTTTGCCCTTTTCTGATTGAGATTTTTAGTTTAATTTCCATGTTTAAAAAACTTTTCTTTTTGAACTAAAGATATATTATGCCATGTTACTCGTAACATACTGTGCGTTCATTTCTCGAGTTTAAGCTGAAGTAGTTGTGATCTGATACATTGTGTAAATACGCACGAAGCATTTGCTGAGCTCTGCTGTGCACCTGCGTTATCTGCAAACTAATCGACACGAAGATTTTTGCTGAGATTTTGTTTGACCTTTCACAGCAATTTCCTGAAACTCAACTTAATGCTACAGAATTCAATCGTGAAATATAGGAAGCAAAACCGACAGCAGTAAAAACATATTTTTTGATTTAAATAATAGCCGCTCCAATAGAAACCTTGAAAATTTTAAATCAAGTACCATTTTGAAATGGATTAATAGACCGATAATTTGTAAAATTGAATTTTAAATTTTGATATTAAGATCATCATTTTGATGACGACATTTCAAATAATGATATCTGATTAAAAGAATATCAGATTTGTGTGAATAGTAGGGATATTAACTTCATAATTAAAGCCTTTAATCGTATCATTTTTTTTACTTAATCCTACCAACTTAAAGTGTAAATTTTTATTGTATTCATACTAGCATATGATTACTTTTTATTTAAAACTAACGCATTAAAATCTTATCTGCATTTTCTATCGCATAAAGCATTCTGTTGGAATATGATATCCTTTATTTATTCAAATTCACATTCAGTTACTAACCTATCATTATTTATTACCTAACCTAATATTATTTAGAGTCTATTATTATTAATTATTATTATTTAACCTATAAACCTATTATTATTTAATAAATCCACATACGAAATCGTGCAAAATGCATTAAAGCATTTTATCATATCATTACTTTTTATTTAATCAAACTGATTTAAAATGCACTTTTTCATCATAATCATGATGGCAGAGGATTACTTTTTATTTAAATCTAACAAATTGAAATTTTACTTGCATTTTCCTTCGTATTCCTGCTTGCGTATGATTATCTTTTATTTAATAAAATTATTATTATTGCGTTATTAACAAATTTATTATTATTTAATCACTATTATTCAACAAATACACATCCGAAATTGCGCAAAATATATTAAAACATTTTATCATATCTTTACTTTTTATTTAATCCAAATGATTTAAAATGTATATTTTAATCTTAATCATGATTACTTTTTATTTATATCTAGCACATTCGAGCTTTTATTGCTGTTGGTGTTTTATTTACTCAAATTGTGATTCAATTACCAACAAATCTATTAATATTTAGTTACAATTATTTAATAAATCCACATCCTAAATTGCAAGAAAATATCGCATGATGTTTAAATTAATCAATTCGAAATTTATGTACATTTTCACCATAGTGTTTTTAACATACGATTATCTTTTCTTTAATCCTCATTCATAAACATGTTGTAATAAAAAATTATGCAGCATAAAAAATAGGTAAATAAAAATTTAGTATTATTTCGTCAATAAGAGGAAAATATCTTGGACACATATACTTATTTGTTGCGTCAGGTAAATTTAAAACGCGGTTAACCCTTTAACTGCTGTATTTATATCTTAAATTTCCTCAAGTGTTCTTTTATAAAGTCAAGCGATGACGTATTTGTGTGTCGGCCTTGATACAAATAGTTAGATAGTACATTATGAAGAAAAAATCATGGTAAAATGAATAAGATTTCGACATATCGATCGCCTTTTACTGGTTAAGTGATGAGGCTTTTTCATACATGAAAAAAAAAAAATTTAATCCATGATTGAACCACTTCCTTTATCGTTGTATCAAACTCAAACAGGTGTATTTTGATCGGTATCAGTCGCATGTTCAGCGGAACACTCCCAGTGAGGATGTAGCGCGTCGAGTCCTGTTCGAAGGCAGCACGCGAAAGCCAGCGTTGCGCGGAGGGAACCTTCGCCTTGCACGGCAGGCCAACCGCGAAAGCGAAACGTTTTTGCGGTGCTAAACGCATGGATCTATCGGACTGTGATAGGGGTGTCGCTCCGCCGTTTGTTTTGATTGCCACCACTTTTATCTGTTTGTTCTCTTCGCTGCATCGTCGCGTCGCACTCGGCTTCGCTGCCCTTTTGGGAAGTGAACAGTTACAATCACAGTTAAGATGTAAAAGGCATTTTTTTTTTAAGAACTATCAAGGTATTTGAGGATTTTAGTAAATGATGATTAAATAATGAAGAACTGACAAATTTTAATAAGAGAGGAGTCCCCGCATTTTTACACTCTAATAATCTTCAAAAATTATTGCTATACAACTTTCTAGAATTTAACCCTTTCCAGTACGGAAAATAACTAGATGCAAAATTATTCGCCTAATACAAAATTTGTTTATTGCTATGTAAATTAAATACATATAATTCTTTTAAATAAAATTTCTTTGAAAAATTAATCTACATCTCTTATGTATCTACATCTCCTATTATGTGGGCGTTTTGAACAATTAAATTTGAAAAATAAATAAATAAAACGTCAAAATGATACACAGTCTTAAATGGTGAGTAAGAGGCACCATCGGAATGCAAAGGGTTAAAATTAAGAGCTTCCGATTATTAAATTTAGTAGAAAAAGTCGTTAAATCTATCTCAGTATGTTTAATCTCAAGACTGAGCCTGAATTAAAATGTTAAGAAAATTCATTTGACTTGTTTTTGCCCGCAAACTTATAAAACGAAATATTATTTAGTTTTGTAAGTTCGGATAAATTACATCTGAAAATTTTAGGTGCTAATTTATTCTTTTTAAAAGGAGCAATTTTTGAGAAGTTTAAATATTTAATTGCAGGTCACCTTCTGAAAAATGCCACAGATTTGGAAAAGGATGACGATGAACGGGGAAAAGAACTCCTTGGATCGGCGGTTTATAGAAAAAATCTACTAAATTCAGAAGTGGTTTTTTTTTTTCTAAAAGTGACTGATTCATTGTTTTCAATCAAACACATGAGTTTAAAGTTCACTAGCAAGACAGCGTAGTCAAAATCAGAATAATGACATACAATATTAGAGTATCAAAGATCAGATCTTTTTTCCTAGTTTATACCAGAGGCCGAATATATTTTCTGGCAGATATTTCTATTTATTATGAAATAAAAGCTCATTGAAACAGATTTTAAAAATTAAGAATTTTAGATTAGTAACTTTAGATTATTAAATACTTTAGAAAACAAGGTATTATAATCTATTACTGTCTAAATTAATCTACATCTCTTAACCATTAAGTAGGCGTTTTTAACAGTTAAATTCGAAAAATAAATAAATAAAACATCAAAATGACGCCCAATCTTGAATGGTGAGTCAGAGGCACCATTGGAGTGCAAAGGGTTAAAATGAAGAGCTTCCAATTATTAACTTCAGAAGAAGAAGTCGTTAAATCTATCTCAGTCTGTTTCATCTAAAGACTTGGGCTGAAATAGGTTTTAAAGAAAAATCACTAAACCTGTTTTTGCCTCCAAATTTATAAAACTAAATATTATTTAGTTTCTTAAGTTTGGATACATTAACATACAAATTTTTTATTTGTTATTTTTATCTTCGACAGTAAGTTTAAAGTCAAAATAATGTCATACAATATTAGCACATTAAGGTTCAGATATTTTTTCCTAACTTAAATAAAAGTACGAATTTATTTTCAGGCAGGTATTTTTATTGCACTCATATATAGTGTTTACTATCAATAACAGTAATAACAACAATAATTTATTGATGCTAATTATTAACCCTTTGCAGTCCGAAAAATAATTAGAGGCAAAATTATTCGCCTAATACAAAGATTTGTTTGTTGCTACAGAAAATGAATATATATATATTTCTTTTAAGTCGAATTTCTTTGAATAATTAATCTACATCTTTTTACCATTAAGTAGGCGTTTTTAACAATTAAATTTGAAAAATAAACAAATAAAGTTTCAAAATGATGCACAGTCGTGAATGTCGAGTCACACTCGACATCAGACCACAAAGGGTTAAAGTGATTAAAGGTTAAATTTTGTAATATTACGAAGCCTTCGACGATGTGTAAAGATTAAGAAATATTATTAAATAATTGATGAAAATAACCGTCTTTTCAAAAAACGACTTCAGTTCTTCCTATCTGAAGAAGTGACAATCTTTCTTTAGCTATATCATCTGAGATTTATTGCTAATATTGATTCTAAGCATTTTTAATGGGAATATTTGAACATCAACACTTGGATCAAAGGAAAGATTTATTTATTTTGTAAGGAAGTTATACTGATTTAAAAGGAAAAAGAACTTTATTATAGATTTATAAAATAAAATTGGATTTTTAAGAATTGTTACTAAAAAAATCATAACATGTATAAAGTATCTACCAATGGATTCTTCAAAAATTGTTGTCTGAAATAAATATACTTCAATAATTGCAAAAACTCATTAATGCAAATTTAATGCCGAGAAAAATAAAGATTTTTAACTCAAAGTTGCATA
>JAOUZG010038877.1:1007947-1027696 GCA_026289955.1 Argiope argentata | reverse complement strand
CAATATATTGGTATCTGAAATGATATAAAAATTTGATAGCTGAAATGGTACAGTATATTGATATCTGAAATGATGCAATAATTTGATACATGAAGCGATGCAATAATTTGATACCTGAAACCGCGCAATATATTGATACCAAAAACAACGTAATAATTTGATGTCTGAAACGATGTAATAATTTGATACTTGAAACGATTTAATAATTTGAAACCTAAAACGATGAAATATTTTGATACATGAAGCGGTGTAAAAATTTGATCTATGAAACATTACAATATATATTGATATCTGAAACTTGGTAATAATTTCATACCTGAAACAGTACAATATATTGCTACCTGAAACAGTACAATATATTGATACTTGAAATAGTACAATATATTGATACCTGAAATGATGTAATATTTTGATAAATGAAACGGTACAATATCTCGATCGCAGAAATGATGCAATAATTTGATACTTGAAAAGATGCAATAAATTGATAGGTGAAACGATGCAATCATTTTACATATGTCATTATGAAATCCGAAAAAAAATTATTATCATGCAAAATCAGTGCAAATAGTTATGCCTTTGTCATTCTAAGATACTTAGCTTGTTTAAGCGCATCTGTTATTCACTCTTGAAATGTACTGCTTTAAAATAAAAATATGTTGCATTATTTGTTTAGAGGAAACGGTAGAGACTGGTAGCAAAACCCAGAAGTTTACTCTAAATAAAGGGCTCATGCCTAAAATTACCATGCCACTCTATTCTCCGCATTTTACCTGGCTGTTGAGACACTTGCGTATCCGATTCCCCGGCTTACGTGTAAAAAAAAGAGGAACGATGTTCCTCCGAGGGAGCCCGCTACCTGTGGTGGTACTCAAAGTCAGCCTCAGTAATTTGCTGACAGCTGCAAGCCTACCAAAGACGCCATTCGGTTCCTAATTGATTAAAGGTTAAAGAGGGGGGGAAACGCACAGAAGCAGGAAAAAGGAGGAGAAGGGAAAAAAATTGCGTAATCATGGCAGCTGGGAGACTGGGGCGGTTGCTATTTTTAATGGAGAAGGGGGTCTTCTTCTCTCCAGGATCTACGCATGTGATGGTTTTCTTTCCTTCTTTTTTTCTTCTCTTCCCTTTTTTATATACTTGTTGCTTAGTTATTTAATATAAAAAAATCTAAATGAGGTTCTCTGTCTGTCGAGAAATTTACTTCTTGAGCCAACGAATTAAAAATGTTGGCTCCGCGGGGAAAAAAATATCCTGTAGATTGGCTAAGGATAGTAAAACTTTCTGGGTGCCAAATGCTAAGATAGATGTTCTGAGGATCAAAACATAGAACTATATGTTGAGATAAGTTTTGACAGGGAAAACATGCGAGATGACGAGGTGTTTACTTATTGGCTTTCTAAAAATGAAAATGAAATTAATGAGTTTCGGATAGCGTTGTGAAGTGTGTGATTTTGGCGAAGATAACAGAGACAGGCAAATACAGTATTTTGAGACTACAGCTCAAAATCTAGGAATGAAATGAGAGTATTACAAAAATCTAAGACTCTAACTCAAAAAAAAAAAAAATCAACGCATATAGAGTTCAAAAAAATGATTAATAGATGATGTAGTTCAAATAAATTTATTTTTCAGATATACAAAAATAAAATTTTTTACCAAACTGAAAACTTTTTACCGTAGGTCATCTTTTATTTGTCTCCATTAGAAAAGTTTTTTTAAAAACTATGTTTATGTAATTTAGAAAAATATTTAAAAGTTATAACTGATTATTTACAAATGTTATAAAGTTAAATTTTTATTAAGAAGCCCATACGTACTCTAAGAAAAATAATGTATACATAAAAAAAATTTGAAACTAGAAATACTGTTTATTTTCACATTAAAGCTTTCAATAGCTTCGTGGGAATAACACACATTTTATGATTAAACATGTTTTGGTATATCAGATATACAATTGCGGGATAACTTTTGATTGATCTAAATCACTATCTCATTTGTAATGCATAAATCTGTGTTCATCTGTAGCGAACGAAAAGAAAAAGAAAAAAGAACGAAATAAAATAAATTTTGAAGTTGAGTGATCGTTTATAAGATTACTATATTGCAATAATATGTGTAAAACAAATCTTTGAATTGATTTTCTAAACAATAACACTTGAAGTTGAGTGATTGTTTATAAGATTACTATATTAAAATAATATGTGTAAAATAAATCTTTGAATTGGTTTTCTAAACAATAACATTAGTTTTTAAAAAATAGCGAAACAACTTTTTGATCACAGTTTCAACTAATAAAGCAGAATAAATTTTTTGATGAGTGTGTCGTGTTTTTTTTAATCATGTAAGAACATGACGTTGTTTTGGCTGAAAGGTTCTGATGTCTGAACAAAAAATATTTTTATCTGCTTTTACCAGTAACGCATTATTGTTATGCATACTTCTTTGACTACAGATGCATTTAAAAAAGTTTGAACCTGTTTCTACCCATATTGCTTTACTATTACCTGAACTAGAATGTGTATTTAGGAAATATTTCCTAAATACGCATTTTTTTCTACGCATTATAGGAGCTACAAAATGCTCAGTGTTCAGATACTTAGAAAAAATGTTAAAATTTTTTAGCTGGATATTAGTTATAATTTCCTTTCTCCTTCAACTTAAACTCTTAAAACAGAAATTGTTTGCACCCTAAGGTCTAAAATATATTAAGAACTGCAACAGTAGAATGTGCAATTAAAACAGTGTTTAAGGACAGTAACGAGACGAACGTAAAGATTAATGAATGGCCAAAGTATCCGATTCATCAACTGCTCAGAAACAGGTTTGCCAGATAGACAACAATACCATGCCACTTAACATGCAGATTTCGGGACGCAACAGCTTCTTAAGGAGAAAAAAAAATGAAGGGATATCTTTTCAAAATTCATTTGAAAGTGATAATAATAAATTGTATGTTGAATAGTAAACAGATTTGAAAAACGTGAGAACGAAATGCTGAGTGCTAGTTTTAACTTTTGCTTTGTTAAACTTTTGTTAATGGATCGATAGTTGCGTTGATAGCAAATATATATATTTGACTTAACTTATTGCGATAATATTTTTGTACAGAAGATTAGCAGGCGGATATCTTTAAGTGGAAGTCTTGGATGGAATAGTTTTGGTATGTTTTCAAAAAGTTTATTTGAAAAGGTAATTAAAAAAATCAGTTAATTTAGTTGCGCTGATCTAGATATTCTATAAGTAAATCATCTTATTTAGTTCACATTTAAATAGGATTCATCCTTATAAAATGAGTATAAATATCGCCCTGATTATGAAAACTTATTACACAAAACTATTATACTTAGATGCGTTTTCTACTTGTAACTTACGAACTCTTTACAGAAATTTGTAAGTTATATCACTGATTCCCTGGCCATCCCAAAGGCACATGGATAATTATACTAAATTATTCACTGCAACAGTAACACTGGTGGGAACTGTGGTTGAATCCTAAAGACCATCACCGACAACGGTACAACCTTACCCGTAGTTAGTAAGCCCCGTCAGCGATGAAAGAAGTCGGACTTCCACCAATTAGTGTACCTTGCAGGCTGACCAAGCACCATGTTGAAAGTATCTGATCCTTATTTAGAGGTACTTCTCTGGGGGGGGGGGGGGGCAGAAATTTGTATCCTCACAAAACTATAAGCTAAAATTTTCCAAATTTGTCAAGACAATAAAATAATCTATTTCATGTATTTTTTTCAAAATAAAATTTTTATTTGACCAATCTGCAAACTTTTTAAAAAGGAAATAAAGATTCCTTTATTAGAAACTACAAAAATTAGAATTATTCCACATTAAAAATGGTGAATAATACATAAATAAGTTAAGAAATAAAAATACATGCATGGAAGAAATCCCAAAGAGCTAATTCATATTCCCTTCAAATTCCTAATAACTGGGCTATATACTATTTATTTTTAAATATTAAAAATGGGATCATATAAAAAAAAGTTGCATTCTAAATTCCTAAATTTTCTGTTAATAAGATATTATATTTTGCATTTAAAACGAATTCGTTCGTATTATTAATATTGTGATCTTTCATGACATTTTCCCCTCAGAGCATATCAATATTGGGCCAAAACATTGGACTGAATTAAATTTTTCAAAATTCAGTAAGCTTTTAATTCTATTTCAGTTTTTTCAATTTAATTCTATTTCAGTTTCTTTAAATTATTATTAAAACTCAGCGAGAAGTTTCACTTATGCTTCATCGTATTATTTTCATTTTGATGAATATATATTATGATGAATATATTTCCTAGACATCAGAAACATTTCACTGAATTCAACTTTTCTCATACAAAATCATAATTATAAATCAATAGGCTTTTAATTCTATTTCCATTTCTTTAAATTATTATTAAAACTCTGCGTGAAGTTTCACTTATGCTTCATCGTATTATTTTCATTTTGATGATCTTTCATTACCTTTTTTTCCTGATAATATGTTGTTGTTGTTGTTACTTAGAGCCCTTGCCATGGGCAAGCCCCGCTGATACATCAGCGGATTTTAAGTCGAAAGGTTAGCGTTTCTTGTTTCAAGTAGCTTCTACTAGAGCCAAGAGTACGACTTTAAATACACACTCATCACACTCGCTTGCACAGTCCCTTTTTACAGGGGGGCATTGTCACACATCTCACAGATAGCACACAGAAGAACAACCATGCCCTAATCGGGACTCTCAGAACACAAGGAATATGCGCTACCTCTGTGCCAGAAAGCCGACTTAGAATATATTACCTAAACAACAGAAACATTGGGCAGAATTAAATTTTTCTTTAACAAAATCTTCATAATAAATCAATTAGTTTTTAATCCTATTTCATTTTTTATCATTTATTATTAAAACAAAGCCTGAAGTTCCACTATATGCTTCCTTACGAGAACCAGAAACGGAACCATCGATTCGAAGCTGTCGGCGGCAGACATTCCATGAAGAGACCGAAAGAGAGATGAGGATCTCTCTATCAATGGCCGCATGCATCATCACCGGGGAGGCGCCAAAGACAAATAGACAATAACCGATTTTGACAACAGATAAGAACAAATGAGCCTCGGCCTAATTGAGAAAATGCCTTCCGCGCAGCCTTCGATGGGATATCGGTATTAATTGCCCGCGATGGGATCGAAGCGATGGTCGCGATTAGGGCAGTCCCGCGGGGTGAGGTTTTAATTGATGCGTGTCTCGAATGGAAGCTTTAATCGAGGCGCGGTTCCTGAGTAATTGAACCGAGGATCCCAAGAAGCGGCGAGAAAAAAATGCGTGTGGTCGAATTAATATATTCCGCTCAGTCTTTCTCCTGAAACATTAGGAAAGTGCTGATTACACAGATGTTCATTTTAAAATGAAATCATTGTCGACTGCTTTATTCTACCTTATGCCAAAATCATCTTGTTTTATGTTGATAATGGATATCATCGACAACAAGTAGTATAAAAAAAATTTTTAAATCAATTCTTACTCAGGTTAACAAAGAAAAAATTTATTTTAGTTACTTTATATTAAGTAATTGCAATTAGTATAAACATGACAGAATCATAATATTAAGCAGCAAAATAAAATGAGAATTACCTGGCGATTTCCATTCTATGTATAGTGTTCGAACTCGCAGCTCCAGGGATGCGAATTTAACGCCATACCAACCAGATAAATAATTGATCAAAAAATTATAGTAGCGTTGAGTTTCCAACGTCAATTGAGGATTCAAAGCCACACCAGTTAGGGAACGCAATACAGATTAGAAATTTTTAATTTTCCTTATTCTGTATTTTTTTAATTCGAAAGTACTTCTAATTGAGCCGGAAAAATCGATTCATTAACAATGTTTAGTTTTAAATGCATCAAGCATTGTGAAAATAAACAGAATCGTTTAAAATAAGGAGCCGAAAACGTTTTAAGCCTAACCTCATTAGTGGAAAAAACAAACTGAATTCTTTACTTGTTTGGCGATGGGGAAATGAAAAAATTTGGCGAAAAAGTTAGTTTTTTATCAATCAATAAAAAATTAATGAATTAATATTTGAAAAAACTGTCTCGTAGATGGATAGGAGACACCTAAGCTGGCACTCCACTCACCAAACCACACTAGCGGGAGGATGTTTGACCCAGACGGATTTAACGTCCCTTACATGAAGGTTCTTAGGTGGAATTGTGTCTCGAATCTGAAACCCTGTGGCTCACGGGTGAGTCCATACCACCAAACCACCGCGGCCCAATGAAGCAGATGAATAATATCCGGGGGTGAAGATGTGATTTCCCTTTCGAATACAATGAAGTGTATGATACGCGTTTCGAATGACTAGATTTTCAGTTTTAAAGCAAGTAAAGTCAAGAAATTTAGAATACAAAATGTACTTAGAGCAGCTTGCATTGGCTTGAGCTTTGTGGTTCTCCCTTTAAATAATTTCTCCCTTTAATATTACCTCTTTCTCCTCCCTTTAATATTCTCCTTTTAATAATATTATCTGCACATAAAAATATATTATGTGCAGATAATATATTTTTGATGCTACTCATCTTGATTCGTGTTCTGTTCTTGTATTTTTAAACAGTAAAGTTCAGAAATATTGGAAGGCTAGAGATCGAAGGATACTATTCTGGCATAATAAATAAATAAATGAAGGAGATTCTGTAAACTAACTCGTTAATTTGATAAATATATAATAAGTTATCACATTTATAAAATTTAGTGATGATTATGAGCAATTATCAAATTAATCCCATTTATCATAAAGTGTCCCGACATCCTGGCACAAAGGTAGCACGTCTTGCCCATGTTCTGTGTGTCCGCTTTGGACATGGTAATCCCGCTTTGGGATGGTTGTTTTCTTCAGTTGTTCTATCAGTAAGATGTGTGAATGTGCCCTTCTGTAAAAAGGGGCTGCGCAAGCGAATGTGAGGCATGAGTAACTAAGACGCACTCTTGGCACTAGTTGGCGCTACTTAAAACAAGAGATGTATACTTGGTTTAAAAAAATCACTGACAGCACCAACGAGCCTGTCCATGGCCAGTGCCATTAGAAACAACAACACCCATAAAATGTATAAAAACAATATGAAAGACATTAGTCTGGAACCCTTTTTTTTAACAGTGTAGTGAACACACATAAAAAAAGTGAAAAAGGATTACGCTAGAATATTTTTCAATTTTGTTAATAGACGGTAACTTGAAAAGAAAAGATTAACCTCAATAGTCCTCACTCAGACATGGATTTCATTTTAAGACGGATATTAAATTTACCAGACGCATATGGTACAACTTGGTGCTCGGTTTTTGAAATTCTTGTTGACACATCTAAAGCTGAAGGTCGCTTCCCATATGTTGAATAGTTTATTATCTATTATATTCTGGGAACAAGAGAGGTTAATAAAAATTTTCGAAATCAGCTGCATTTCATCAGAAATTCTGGAGCAGAACCTCTATTTTTACTTGATGGGATAGCTAAAAGGAAGAATTGAAAAAATCTTTATAACGTTGCATTTTGTACTTTCATATAAAGCAGCTGGATTTTTTAAAAATATCATCTAAAAAGTCTAAAAATATGGCATTGCTGTGTTTAAAAAATTCAGTTATAGAAAATTTGTAACGACTTAACTTTTTCAACCACTTCGGGATATGCGTTTCCAAATTGTCATAAACTTATATTTTATACAGTTAATATATAAGTATAATAAATAATAAAAAATATATATTAATATAATAATTGTCATTGAATGAACTCATCATAAAGCCAAACGTATTTTTTCAATGACATTATAATCATTAAAAACAGTTAATTGGTTAAAAAAGAAATAAACAAAAGTAAGTGCGATGAATAAAATTATTATTTTATTCCTTATTATCGTAAAAAATAGATTTATGAATTGCTTCACTAATATATAATGGTTATCATTGTTTTTCCCCATTACTACCGCATAAAAATGCAAATTTCTTCTTTGAATTGATTCCCCCAATAAAAATCAGTAAAATATATATCAAAAAGATTTTAATAGGGGATTTTTTGTTGCTGTTAGAGAAATTTTTCAGATAAACATGATTTATAAAAAAAAGCTATAAAGAATATTGAAAATGTGTATAATATGAGATGAATTACTTTATATTGAAATGTAAACTTCAAACCATAAAACCATCAATTCAAAAAGCTCTATCATATGTTGAAACGCCCTACAAACCACTTTCCCGTACAACAAACAAGTTTTCTTTTATCCAATTTGTTCGACCAAAACGACTAATTTGCTTTTAGCGTGTGTTTATACAGAGATTTCCCAACAAAACTTTTCCATCAGTCCAACCCGGTTCCGCTCAACCAACTCCCTTAACACTTTTGTTCCATCGGGAAACACCACTGGAAGAAAAGAAGACCTTCCACTTTCCACTTTCAATGTTTTTATTATGGCGTTCCACTTGGAAATTAAATTGAGGAGAAAATTGCTACGTTCCTTGATGAAAAATGCTTTCCAGGGTGTACTTGTAAGATGATACATCTGACCACCTGTCTATCTGTTCCCAGTTCATTTACTTTCTTTGAAAAGTGAATTTTCCCACACGCAAAGAGCACGGTGTGTGACATATTGTCGTCTGCAAATTAACAGCTCATGTCACATCCAAGGCCACTGACATCGAGTTTGAAATGATGGTTTACTAGAAATACTTAGCATGTTTTCTAATTCTTTCTTCTTCTTTTTTTCAAACCTGCAATGGTGGTTTAGAAGAATCATTTAAGATATTGTCTGATATTTTTCTAAAGGATTGTTGAAACATTCCATTTGCAATTTTTGTGTTTAATCATGATTAATTTTTAAAAAAACTGTAAATGGGTATAAACACATTTGTAGACTACGAAAAGTTTCGCTGTAACTATTAATTGCCGTAAAAACCAACACTAATGAGTGTACTATTGGTTTAAATGCTAAATAATTAATATAAGAAAATATAGTGTGATAAATTCTATTTTTGATAAAAGAAACCAGTGAAGTTAGAGCAACTCAATGAAACTTCCGCGCAGTAACAAAGAAAGAGTAACAAAAGAAGGTTCAATACTACTTTTAATAAGTCATTCATTTCCTTTTTGAATATCTCTAAGTTTTTTAAAGTCTTATTAATAATTAAAAAGTAATATTAAAAGAAATATACTTTATTTTGCTGAATTTTAGGCATACATTTTAATTTCAGGGTGAAAAATACACTTCCTATGGAACCATATGCAGTCATAAAGAAAATTAAATTTAATAATGATTTTTTTGCCATGATTTTTTTTGCCAAAAGATAAGAACCATGTTACATTATAAAAAAAGTATATCACATTCTGCATTCCTGTATTGCGTCTTTTTTTCTTGTCCATATGTGCAACACTTCCTACAACGTCTGTAGTTGGGAACCCTCTTTGATATAGGATTTCCCATACTGACTAAGCACACGTCATCTGGAACTGCATAATTCTTTATTTGGTAGCCAACAAGGCATAATTTTTTGAAGAATATCTGTCCATTATCTGACACTGCATTAGCCATTAGATGAAGTAGGTGGGATATAATCTTCCCAATGACCACGAAAGGGTTAATTCAGTACTATTTTAAAGTTAGTTTTATTATTTTTAATTATTTTTTAGTCATATTTTTCTTCATTCATTATACAAAGCATGCAAGTTATTTTAAAATCATAATTCTAAATAAAAAATGCTTTAATTGTCTCTACTGATAACAGATTATTTTAGCCTGGAATTAGGCAGCATATTCTGGCCAATGGGTTTGAATGACAAGTAAATATTCAGATAGCCTTATAAGGTGTGATTTCTTATCAATATATTTTGTATCTGAAACTAACTTTTATTAAATTCCCTTACTTATGCAATTTTATAATTCACAGTTTTGGTTGGTATTATTTTTTTACTCAATAAATTTTGAAATACGCATCGTGATTGAATAGAATCTTAATAATCGCAGCCAATATCGATGATTTGTACAAAGCTTACAGAAAAAACAGGACAAATAATAAAACGAGAAAGAGTAGTAAAAAGTAATAATGTGGGATTATAGCAACTTCAACTATGACTAATGAGAAAAATTACAATAAATTTAAATTATCCTACAATTTAAAGGCAATCGTATAATAATTAATAACAAACTTGTTTTTATTGTAATATAATTTTTTAAAGATATTTTTGCGTTTGAATGTATACGGATTCAAGATACTGAACAATATTAGTTAATACTATGCATTTGAACAAATATGGATTCAGGATTCTGAACAATATCAAACAATATTGGACAATGTGGACACAAAATACCGAATGATATTAAACAAAATTGTGCATTTGAGCAAATACGGTTTCAAAATACTGCCCGATATTAAACAATAATGGGCATGTGAGCAACCACGGGCTCAATATAGTGAACAATATTAAACAATATTGTGAAATCGAGCAACATCTGCATTAAGGGTTTTAATCATTCACTGAGTTAAAAGTGCGTTTCAGACTAAAAGCCTTCTCAGACATTTCTCGCAAGCGCCAAGGGACCAGGTCTACGTATGCAAGTGGAGACCCAATTTAATTGCGATTAACGTAACGATGAGCCCATTCCCAGACCTTTCAAATGGCAGGTGAAGGCATTCCTGGATTTTTTTCCCCGGTCCTTTTCACCGACTCCACATCGAGTGGTCCTGGCCCGCCGCCAATTTATTTTTGTTTCTCAGTCTCCGGGCGTGGAAAAACTACAAAATGGCGCCTGAGCTTTTCCACGCACGTTCGCGTATAAATCTTCGGCAGAATTGTTGCGAGAATTTGTTATCGAGGGTTCTTAAAGGGAAGAAAAGTACATTTAATAATTAAATTATCTATTTTTCTTCATTTTTTTAATTACAATACTGGTAAATAATTTGTAACACAATAACGGAGTTTCATAAAAATTTCTATAAAATAAAATATTTTAAAAATTCCATAAAATAAAAAGTTTAAACTTAATAAATAAATAGTATTTGGTATTTGAATATTTTCTTAGTGATTAAATTGATTCACAACTCAGTTTGGCTTAAAATATGGAATCTAAAAAATGTGTTTAAGTTTCTATCATTGCTAAATTATTAAAAATTGAAGCTTTGAGTAATTTTATAAACTGAAGATTTTTTATTTGAATCTTTTAGTGTAATTTAGTTAATATCTGAATATTTTATATCATTCTCCCCCTCTATATTAAGTTTTATTTCTAGTTTTTGTAACATTGATAAATCTTGAAAGAAACTATAATGTCTCGTCCAAAAATTTATCGAAGTCATAAGAGCATTATTTGTCCTTTAGTTTCATGGTTAGAAAAACAGGATATAATCTGTAAGTAGCTGAAATTGCCATTACTTTTGATGAAAAAGAAAATAAACAGCATTAATAGTTGATGAAAGGAAAATTCTCGCACAGATAGAAACATAAATAGTTCAACAAACATTTATTTGCTAATATTTTTTACCTATGTTTTAGATAAAATACAGCAGTTTCATTTAATGGTTTTCAGGCATATAATTGATTACAAAAAAACCAAAAACATAACAAAAAACTCAATTATCTTAACTATTATTAATACGTTCTACTATAATCCTACTTATATTTTTGACTCCAATCCTTGAGGAATTAAAATGGTAACAAAAGAAAATTGTATTGGTATAAAGAGAATTTAAGAAAGTTTTTTCACAAAAACATTTTATTAAATTATTTTTCAAGCAATTAATTTCCACATTTGTCATATAATAATGATTCAATCAAGTTTTTTTTTTAATTCTTACTAATACATAGCGATGAGGATATCAGAAATAATTGTTTTGATGTAACAAGAGACAAAAGCAGAAAAAAATCAGTTCTTCCAATATACTACATTATCATATAAAAAATTATACTAAGCTCTGTTTTTCTTCTTCGGTACAGAAAAAAAAAGCATATTTTCAATCCATAATTTTTCAAACCGGATCTCCATATCCACTAAAGCTCTCATTTCCGGTCCTTGCTCGCCCCCTCCTCCCCCGATGTCCTTTCACACCTCCCCACTTTCCAAGAGAAAACTCACTTCATCACAAAAAAAAAAAAAAGTAAATAAATAAAGGAGAAAAGAAATGGAAACCGGACCGAATTTCATTGAGAAGGAGAGATGGAGATAGAGCGGTTGCCTGTGGTTTGAATGAGTTGACCCAGTTTCAGAGCGAAGGTAATGTTTTTTGGCCTCTCTCCGCCGAGCAGTGACCCTCCAGCCAGCTGACCACGCCTCACCCCTTGCCTCACCACTGTAATAAAAGGAATTGAAGAGGAGAATAATAATGAACTGAAGAATAATAACAGTTAAAGAGGAGCAGCTACTAAAACCGAGATTTTTTTTTTTCTGTGAGAAAAAATCGATTTTATCTCACCGTTTTAGATATGGTTTTTTAATGAAGTTGTTGCACAGAAAAATCAGGTGAAAATTGGTGTTCCTAACTAGAGTCAAATCCTTTTTATTTCCATTCAATTTATAAAAGAACATTTTCTATTAAAGAACCTAAAAAAATTAACGAACTTTAACACCATTTCTTAATATGAATATTCGAGTTGCCAATAGATCTTTTTATTCCTGTACATAATTATCAATTATATTTACCATATTATTTTCCTATAACAGTTTTTATATAAAAGTGAACAGAAAAATTACAAAAAAAACAATAAAATAAACATTTCCATATTATAATATTATAAAGAAAGTGAAAGAAATAAAGCTATTTCTAACGTCAAACTAAAATTTCTGATTCCTTTTCACAAAATATACATCGAAAAGAAAATTTTAAATTGTCATTTAAATATCACAAATGATTTTATATTGATAAGTTTTATGCCAACTTCATCGAAAAATGCAAACTTCAAAAATTACAATTTAAACAAATGGCATATTTTAGAAATTTTCAAATAGAAACCCTTCATTATATTAAAAAATAATTTTCATTAAAAGTACTTTTTACAAATACTTTTAAATAGGCATATATACCATCTAAACTTAAAGGGCAAAGTAAAG
This sequence comes from Argiope argentata, assembly GCA_026289955.1. Taxonomy (NCBI): domain Eukaryota; kingdom Metazoa; phylum Arthropoda; class Arachnida; order Araneae; family Araneidae; genus Argiope; species Argiope argentata. Next base: position 1,014,623 of record JAOUZG010038877.1, on the reverse strand, counting down.
GAAAATACAATAAAATAATGTCTATTTTCTTTTTCTTCTGTATTTTAAATACACATTATATTTTATTTTTAAATTTATATTAACTAATTAAAATTCATTTCAAAAATATCTCCTCTGTATTCTGTTCCGACTACTTCCTGTGAATACAAAAATTATAAATCCATTATTATAATATTTTTTGCAATCAATTCAAATGTTCGAATATCGAATTCCGAAAAACTTTCCATTCAAATCCAAGCGGTTAGAGATTTTTGGACTCAAGATAAAAACTGAGCAACATTTTAGACGAAAATATTTTTGTTTGCAGAGAAGATAAACCTTAAATAAGTTTAAAAGAAAGTGTTGAGTTTGAGTCAGAAACAAATAAAAAATAAATAAATAAATATTATCTGCTAGTTCCTACAGGTTCTTGTTTCATTCCTGAAAGTTTTGTTTTGTCCCTATATTATCTGTATCTAAGAAATGCGGCGTCGAAAGCCCATCGGTAAACCAGAAACTGGAGTCTCGCGCACACAATCTAATGGATTTTGTTCTTTGGTCCCTTCTAGAAAATGTCTCGTATTTGATTGCGGTGCGAGCAAAGCTCTGCTTTCTTGACAGGTTGGAAAAGCTTGTTGATCTTTACGGTTGATAACGAACAGCACGCCTGGAAGATCATTTGCTTGAAGCCTCTCGAATTCCGAGTTTCCCCAGAGTTACTTTTGGCGACGCTCTGTCTTACTGGTATGAAATTCCTATTGGGATATACACTCGGTTTAAAAAGATATATTGTGATAAAAATCCAAAATTTATTAACCAGTGCCAAGAAATTCATTCAAATAGATAGGACTATTTAATATAACAAAATGAAGGGGAAAAATTGTGTGGTTAAAAGTTTGAAAAAAATTTTAATTGAAAAAAGAAGGTAATCGAAACGAATGCGGGTATTGTAGAATAGGATATTAATTTAAATTGGACGTGCTGGAACTAAGAGAACACTGTTAAATTTTCCATCCAGATTCGTTCATATTTAGAAGCAAAAAAGAAAGAAAACAACGGATTTAAAAGATTTCCTTATGAATTGCTTAATTAATTTATTTGATTTGTACGGTTACTATTAATTAGTGCTTTGTTTTCTTAATCCTTTCTATATTTTGAGAGTTTCCATCAACAAAAGATTGTGAATATTAATCCATATACTAAGTTTTTAAATAGAAGTGAAAACTGTTGAGATAATTTTAACGAAGCATTTTGTATTTGATAAAAAAAATATGTATTTTATGGTATTTAAAAAAATGTCGATAAAAAATTTGTTCAAATAAAAATTTTTGAAATTAGATTTGGATAAGATATTTAATTACATTTAAATTGTGTTAATATGATATTTTGGTAACATTTTAATTCATTTATACTTTTATCATTACCATAATCTTGTTTATAATATACTTGTATTACATATACTTGTTTAATTAATTAATGTAATACCCTTCACATTTTATATATTTGATTTAAAACATAATAAAAAAATTTAAATAATAGATTGCATTATTTAACATTTAAGAAAATCTATCTAAGAGGTAATCTAAATAAAAAGAGGTAATCTAAAAAATTATCTCTTTTTGAATAAAAATTACAAAAAAAAATTTTTTTCAGAAAAAATGAATTTTATAACATTTTATTGAATGGTTAACTAATGCATTATTTGAAGTGAATAAGAATTAGAAGACGTATTTTAATAAAATTGAAGAGATAAATAGATTTTCAGTTACATATATAGTTAATAGCTAGTTTAAAAATGTGTAATAACTATTTTTTTTTATTTGTCATTTTAAAGAAAGCTTTGGAAAAATAAAAAGATGGAACAAGTAATATTTCAACTAGCGAGAACAAATTGAGCGATAATTTTTGCTGAAAATTGTACCTTGTACTGAATACATCAGACTGCCCTTGAATATACGCATTTAATATACATAGCAAATGATTCTTTTAGGGGACAAATATTTGATTCATTTGACTAAAAAAATAATGAAAAAAATTAAAACTAAAATATCAATTATTTTATTGAAATATTATTATACTTGTTCACAAATTTTTAATTTTTAAATTATATGTTTGTTATATTTGTTTCTTATTTAGAATTCATATTTCACATATGTATTATTTATTTTCATATCTAGTAATTCAATAGAAAACAAAAACAAATTTAAAAAATTAATTTAATTAATGTATTAAAATTAATTTAAATATATTGTCTTAAAACAAATATCAGTCATAAAAGTCTCATAATATTGTAAGCCTTTGTACATCTGATTTTAATTTGTATTTCCCAAATTGGACGGCGATTAAGTTTGTATGCATTTTACAAATCCTCTTCGGGAAATCCTTTAAATTGCCTTGATTGTCAAACTATTTTATTTTTTTTCGTCTGCCCATTCACGCCATTCACGAACAAAAATAAAAACAATTAGCGAACAGAAAATCATATCTGCGCGGCAGGCCAGTCATCACCCGTCCCAGCGGCAAGCGGTGTGATCTCATCCCCTTCGCAGTCATTGTATTTCAGCGTCAGTCGTGACAAATGAAAAGGTCTTCATCAGCCGGCGTGGTATTCAATTCCATTGAGAACCACTGCTGGAAATCGTAACAATGCAGCCGGGGCACGTGGGCCAGATAATTAATTGGAGACTAATGACCCCCCTATTGTTGTTCGCCTTTCAGCATTATTATCCGGCGTTTCCTGCGCGCCTCTCGCTCTGGCGAGGAATTAAAAAGAAAACAACGCAGAACAAATAAATTACGCCTGATTTCTGAGTGTTAACATAACAGCTTTCCAGTCAAGTGCGAGATTTGCTGGTGCAATTACTGTTATTTCCTCTTGTGCGTTCAATTCGTTTTCTTGTTTGAACGGATGGAGTTTTATCGGATTGGGCCTAATTACTTATTATTTCAGTCATTTATTGAGAGTAATTGCTTTGAATGTTTCGATGGATTTGAAATATTATCGTTTGAAATTATTTTTTGAGCAGCAAACGATTTAGCATTCAAATGTTAAACAATTTTACGGAATATTGAATCGCAAACGATTTAGGATTTATAGAAAATATAACTTTATAGAATATTTTAATTGTTCCACATTTGATTTGATGGAATTAAATTACTTATTAGTTTAGTAACTTATTGCGAGTAATTGCTTTGAACGTTTCAGTGGAATCGAAATGCTATCATTTGAAATTATTTTCGTTTTTTGAGTTAGTGAACGATTTAAGACTCAAATGATTTATAAATTTGTGGAATATGTTACATGTTTTGTGTTTGATTTGATGGAATTTTATAGGATTTATATTAATTACTTTTTATTTTAGTACTTTATTGCGAGTAATTGTTTTGAAATTTTCAGTGGAATTGAGCCGTTATCGTTTGAAATTGTTTTTATTTCTCCTTTTGAGCAGCAAACGATTTAGGACTCAAATGTTTAACTATTTTACAGAATACTGAATAACAAACTATTTAGAACATATAGAATGTATAGCTTTGAGGGAATATTTTAGATGCTTTATGTTTGATTTGATGGAATTTTATTGAAACGATTTTAGTGACCTGCTAATTTAGTAATTTATTGTTAGAAATGGTTTTGAACGTTTCAGTGAATTTGAAACATAATCTTTTAAAATTATTTTTATTTCACTTTTTGATTAGAATTATAGAGTATATCTAGAATTTATAGAGTATTATAAAGTAAGAGAATATTTTGAATGCTTCCTGTGGAATCTTACTGAACTTATTTTCATTACTTATTACTTTAGTAACTTATGACGGTAATTGCTTTGAATGTTTTAGGGCAATTGGAATGTTAATATTCGTTATTATTGTAATCTTTTCATTTTTGCTTTGTGGATGACAAGAGCTTTATGGCCCGAGACATATTTTTTAATGTTTCATGTTTATAGTGATAGAATTTTATAGGATTCGTTTCAATTATTAGTTCAGTATTTTATAGAGGGTAGTCGGTCTAAATATTTTGATTGAATTAAGAGATAAAGTTTGATTTAATTGTATCATTTTAATTCCATTTTCTGCATAGCAAACGAATTAGGATTTAAAATGATTAAAAACATTTTAAAATAGTTTTGATCTTAATGATCATCGTTATAGAGTTTCTAGTCAATACATATATGATTTGAAACGTCATTTAAAGTTATGTCTTGTGTTTAAAAGACTTGTTACCTTTTGTTTACAAATTAAGTTTTCTGTTGATACAACTTAAACTATAATTTTCAATACTTTTTCAATGCATAGGTAGGTAGTTTTTTAAAAACCTTTTAATAAAATAGAATATTATCTGTTGAAATATATTAGTAAACTTACACTGAAGTTATCGATATAAAAAATTTTTGCTGTCTTTTAAAATAATATTTACAAATTTTAAGTTGAGGATAATAAGTGCATAAATATACAATTTATTTTCAAGTTCGGCATTAGAATTATTTAAATTATGATATAAATTTAAATAATAATAAATAAAGGTATTAAATTAATTGAAAATCACTCTAGAATATAACATATTTTCTAAAATTTTTGAAATCTCTAAAATAGCACACCATTTCGATTAGTATATCAACTCGATGAAGTTTTGAAAACAAAAATAATAGTTAAAATATATCGTGAGATATTTTTAATTTTTTAAAATTCTATTTAAGTCTCATTTTTCTCTTTTCAACGCATTTTGCAAATTTTCTCTAAATATATGGATATTTTAATGTAAATAATAAATAACATTAAAAGAAACCCTTTACTATATATACCTGTAGAAATTACAATTCTTCAAAAAGACAAAAGGTTGTTTTTCTTTACAAGACAAAAAAGTCGCTTAAAAGCAACAAAACTAAGTATGAAGGAGGCATAGGATTTACACCTAATATGCTGTTTTTAATTGAAAAAAAAATTCTCATTAAAAAACAAACTACTAATTTGAAGAGTTAAAGTCCAAACCAATCTACTTTAGTGATTACGATTAATTAATTTCGCTTAATGGCATCATTGTCTAAAATTAACCTTTGCAGAAGAAACACGAGACGAGTCATCGCATAAGAAAAGGCTAATAGTGCAGCGGAATTTACTTCAAGTGACTGGAAAACTAAATGTCGCTATCATTCTTCATTAAAGTTCTGCCAAGACGTTTCAGAGTTCGCATGAGATGGCTAAGACTACATTAAAAGTCTGTAAATATCTTCTAAGGAATGAGGCTCCCCGTCCAAAAATGTTGCTGAGGTCTCACTTTTTTTTTCCTCTTCCAACTTCTTTTACATGCTTAAATCCCATTTCAGGAATTTAAAAGACCCTCTTAATATTAACATAAATAAATCCTTCGGAAAAGTTTATACGCTAGGAACGCATTGTGAAATGTGAAGTGCCTCTGTGTGTTCTGCATTTTTTGTTGTTGTAATTATAATAATGTAGGTAAATAGGCACTGTGAACCGAATCCCTGCCGAGAGTAAGTGTGCCAGATTTTTTTTATTGGGAAGTGTTGCAATGTAAATAAATCGTCCTGAGATTTCTTCACTTCGCTTTTTTTACTCAAGGAGAGCAGAAGAATTAGAATGTTATAAGCATTCATCATTAATGATGTTATGTATACTGCTCAAATTACGAGTTTCTTAAAAAACAAGCTATTTCGGGATTACAGTTTTCTATATCATTATAAAAAATCAACAGATTGCTCAGAGGGCTCAGAAAATTCATTATTAACCACTTAACTGTTTTATTTTCTTTACTATCTAATAAGATAACACCTTTATTTTAGGGATATTTTCTTATTTTGTTACAAACGGAAATCCACTGAATACATGACCTATCTATGTACTTGAAGTAATTTTAATATTGAATTGTAATCATTACGAATGGTTTATTTTTAGCTTACAGCTATCAAAATTCAATAAATCGATGCACGTACAGCATATGGGCAAAACTGTTAAGTGGTTAATAAAGTTATATAACATTCTAATATTCGGTTTAAAAAAAAACACACAAATTTTTTTTACTATATTTTTCAATATCAATTTTCAAAGCCACAGAAAGATTAAAAGGCTATGAGTATTTATCGTTAACGTGTAGTATGAATAATTCTCATACTACACGTTTCTTAAAATCATATCCTATACCCTTATTATAATTAAATATATCAGCAGAAGAGTTCTATTTTCTAAAAGTTTCAACCAATTCTTCTATCGTTCTCAATATTTTCGAAAATAATTCAAATTATACTTACAGACAGCCAACAAATCAGAAAAGAATGCATCAAATTCAAATGAATGTATATTTTGAAATATAATATTGACATATTAAGTTGCATTTGAGCATAATTTTGCTAGATTCCATCAACGCTTAGTTGATTTGCATTCATCTCTAAATTATTGATTTCACCAGATTGATATATATTGTGATCAATATTGCATTTTGTTCAATTTATTTATTTAAATTGAGATCAGTATCGTTCGTTATTGGTCTCACTGAATTTTCTCAACACTACTTACATTTATTCTTTTATTATTAAATAGGTAATAGGCAATTAATAAGACATCGTTGCTTGAATAGATTTATTTCCTATTAAAAATCACCAATATATTCTCATAATTAAAATCAGTATTATTATATGAAAATTAATAATTATAAAATTTGAAGAGAAAAGAAAGTTTTCAT
>JAOUZG010038877.1:963141-1001146 GCA_026289955.1 Argiope argentata | reverse complement strand
ATATATATATATATATAACCAGAGCAAATCCCATATATATATATATATATATATATTGGGAGGGTGTGAACTAATAGTAGGATTTGAAAAAAGACAAATTTTCCCTTTTCTTATAGAAGCCTTTCCTCGTTCATCAATGTTTTAGTATCCAGTCCATCAATGTTTAGTATGTTTTAGTAACAGAAATCCTATAAACCAATTTCTGCTAATGAAATCTCATTTTTAAAAGAAATATTTCCAAAGACGCCTGACAAATGTTAAGATAACAGATGATAAATAAAAAAAAATCATTAAAATTGAGAATAGAAAAATTCTTGGACAGAATTAATTTTATCATACGCTTGATGGAAAATTGTTCGAATTTTCTGTATGTCTTCTAAATATTTCAAAAATCAAAGGTGAGCTTTTATAAAACCGTTCCTGCTTCCTTAACGTGCGATAATCGAATGGCTTTCAACATCGTTTCCCCCCACCCCCTTCATCGTCAAGTTTTTAAGCACTTTTGATAAATGTCCCGATCGAAATTACGAGGTATTGACACACTTTTCGATAATTATATCGTTCTCACGCTCGACAGCAGAAGAGAATTTTCAAGGTTAGCATGCATCCGAGGGTCTAAATATAGCCCACAACACTCCACCCAAATCAACGCAATCTTTATTCCCGCCAAGAATGCGCCGATTCCGATGCACGATGCGGAAGAGCAGAGAGTGAGTCACCGCGGGATCTTTTTTCCCGAAATGAGCGCTCAAAGTTCGTCAAAGCGGCTAAAAAATGTCTTCCAGATATTCGCATTTCGGAGCCAGAGCACCAGACGACTCGGAACAATGCGGGGAGTCAAATTTACTATCCTCTGCTTTATTTACTCGCTCTAAACACATCTACAAACAAGGGTTGCAAGCGGCGGAGAGCCAGGCAGGAGCAAAAAACCGTCAGTCGCCAAATAGCGAGCCAACCATTTCCCGCCACGATATGGCTAAATGATTTAATGGTATTCAAAATCAATCTTAACCAATCATAAACAAGAAATTTATTTAAAAAATCAAGTCAATTCCTGCTTAGGTCAAAGAAGAAAATTTTTATTTTAGTTCATTTTTATTAAATATTTACATATATTAATATAAATAATTTTTTTTTATAAAAAAAGATTGATTTTCGCAAAACCTGAGCTCGCATTCTTCACTTTCACGTGAAAAATACGGAATTTCTCGCATTTTACCGATTGAGTTACTATCTGTCGATTTCAATTTTCATTACAAGCTGCTAAAACTCAATTTAAAGTATTAAAAATTAATTAAATTTAATTAATGAATTAATATTTTTTAAAAACTGTATTAACATCAAGTGTCATCCACTACAAGTTTAAAGAAATGTGTTTGAACTTGAATGGATGGATAAAAAGCATATTATGAACGACTGAAAATTTGAATAAGACATATATATATATATATCTATATCTATATAGGGAGAGTGTGAACCAATAGTAGGAATTGAAAAAGAGTGTGCGTGTAGTAGTGCTGTTCACGGCAGTACATTTGACTTAGAGCAACTAAGTTTGACAAGATGGGTACTCTGAGTACTTTTCCTTTACTTTTTCATTTCAACTAGAATTTTAATTATTTTAAAATTAAGCAAATTTTTCGGGTCTTTTTTCATCGTTACGACCAAAAATATTATTGCTCGAAAGTGATTTTTTAAAAATATCAATTTAAAGTTTAAAAATGTTTTATTTATGAAATTAAAAACTAAATAAAAGCTAAAATAAAAACAGCCCTAAAATTAATCATAAAAACCTTTGAATATTATAAAGATCGGATGAAATAATACTTGAATAAGCCTTTCCTGTTTGGCAACGAGAAAAATCCAAATTAAATACTTTTTAGGGAAGAAAACAGTACTTAATTCGAAGATCAATAAAGTTAAAAAATAAAATTTAAATAAATTTGCATTATAATCATATCTATCTTTCTTCTGAACATAGAAAAATTATGATAATCCATTTTTAAAAAAATAAATTTAAAGGATGTTTCCTTGACATAACGACATGAACATTTAAATAGTTAACTATGTTTTCGTTCGTAATAGTTAAATAGCTAAACGTAGATTTTTTATTTTGTTACCACGAATAAAATTTTTAAAAAAATAGATGGAAGGATATTAAACTTTTGAACTTTTTAAAGGTATTTAATTTTAATAAAACAAAATTGCTACATCAGAAAGTCTTTGTCTTTTGAGAGGTATGGTGACAAATCATAATGTCATTTGACACACTTTTAGGACAGGAAGTGTATTCTTATAAAAATACTTTGTATAAAAACACCTTTGATAGAATCACATCACGTATGAGCAACTGCCCATTTTATTTACTATACATTGCCGTGACTTCACGTGCATGCCATACGCTGCACATTCCATCGTGTCATGACTTCACGTAATTTGCTATACGTCTTGAAATTGAGACAACTAAACATGAGCGTATGTTCTTTAACAAGTAATTATTAATAAATTAAAGCTGCGAATAAATAAATATGTGATTAAAAAATATTTCAAAGTGACTATTTAGAATAAGATTATTTTAATCATTCGTCAAAAAATTAAAATTTAGAAAATTCGCATGGCACATTTCTATTCCAAATGTATTTATATGATTAGAATATGACCTAGATGTAGAGTCAAGGGTTTCTTAAATTAATAAAAATTTAAACATGGATGTCACCTCTGATACATCATCAAGACGGTGTATCATTTTTTTAAATTTCCGATTGTTAAAAATATTGATGGAATGGTAATAAAATGTAAATTAATTTTTCAAGAGAATTCAATTTAAATCAATTATATATATCCATTTTTTCTAACAATAAATAAGTCCTTTTATAATTAAGAATGAATAAGAACTGTGAATAAATAAGAATCAAATTAGAAAACAAATACAAAAGGTTGCTGTTCATTTTTCAGGAAAAGAAACTATACTAATACGCTTCAGCCTTTTAGCATTGACGTTTTACAGAGATGAATACAACGCATTTTTTGTGAAAGAGGTTTCATTGACCTGAAAGGTATTTTTGAGGGTGAAAGAAAAAAGCTTTTACTATCAATTAAAATTTTAAAAATACGTACGTACATCTGTGTGTGTATGTATGTATATATTCTTAATGTGTTATTTGACGAAGACTTTAATTCCATCAATATTAAGACTTTAATTAAGCTCATTTCACATTTTTACAAATTGTGAAATGAGATATATACATCCAAAATCTTATTGTTATTGTGAGAATTTGACTCACAATACATCAGTCGGGATTTCCACAATTTCAGCAGCCCTGATATAAACAAAACTTAGTCACATGGAAACAATCAGTTACTGATTAATCAGAACTGTTTGCCAAATCTTTTTGGTCGAAAATTGCAGAGAAATCTAATACAATAAGGCGAATATTCTAACATTAGTAAACTAATGTTTCGCCAAATTTTCCAATTTTAAGGAGTGACATTTTCACGAAATGCAGCCAATTCTTGGCGCCCTGTCTGGATGAGAGGATATCTTGCAGGTGTAAGCTAAGATTGAAAGAGATGGAGAGAAAAGAAAAAAAAGTCGCGTTTGATTTCTTGCCAGAAACGCACGCGCTCGTGTAACCCGTTCTCCAACGAGAACGGAATCATACCGCGACTTTGATTGCGAGATTTCTTTCATTCCTTGATTCAAGCCCTCTGCTCATGAGATTGAGGATGGTTTCAAAAATCTTTTTTTTTAAAGCAAAGAAGCTAAATATTTATAATAACCCAAGGAAAAAAAATCATTCTAAAACAAAACTTTCTTCCAGAAGGAAATAAAGCTGTTTTTAACCAACCACCTATTTATCATAGTAATTTGGGTATTATGTGAATATAATATATTGAATATAAATATCCAGTTTTTACATTTATTAGAGATTAAAAAAATGGATTGATTCCACGAATTTCTTTAATAATTTTTTTATTAAATGGGATGTCCTAATTTCAAATATGAAAACAACTTTTCTTCATCAACTCCATTTTCTGAGATTAAGATAGCTGTAATTAAAAAAAATGAAATCGTCGATAGTAAATTTCAAGTTATCATGTGAGAACATCATTATCTTTTAAGTTATTATTTATCTTAATGAATTTAAGTCATTAATCAATTTAAAATGGTTTGAAACAATCACGAAACTTCACTATCGATCTCTATCCCTCTATATGTAGGTATATGTATATATAATGACAATTTTTTTGGACTTTCATTTTAAATTTTTCTAGCTGGCAAACAAAGTTTTAGTACTCAACCGATTTTAAGATAAAATAATAGCTATGATGTCATAGTTCTTCGTCAGCCATTGAAAAACGCATCTGCTGTCAAAGATGCATACGTAATGATAAAGCAATGCTGGTAAAAGCTGGTCAACTTTTCATAAACGCATCAGCTTTCAAAGAAGCATACATAATAATAATACAATATTGGTAAAAACAGATAAAAATATTTTTTGCCGATAAATTTCGGAGGCATCAAAATCTTCTAACAAAAATAAGATCATGCTCTCACATGATAATATTAAAACTTTAAACAGTGAATTAGTCCTCGAACAAAAGATGGACATGAAAAGAGAAAAAAAATTGCTCTCGGACTGAAATTTATGCGATGAATAAAGAACATAATATTATGATACCATGACTTCGCTCATAACAATCAATATTGCGAGCATGAAGATATTAATTTGGATAGATCTTAAAATGATTAATTATTTCCTTTGTCAGCCAGGAGACAACATGAAATATTCTCACTTCTTGTCCCTTGAAATTACAGAATCAAGCAATATTATTAGATAAAAAGACTTTTATCATTTAAACTTTTACCGGCTGCCGGAGGGAAAAATACATTTTCATTTTTCAGGAAAACTTTAGTTTCAAGATGATGTCTTGCTTCCATTGCATATAAAATTACGGCTAATTAAACAGCTACATAAAAATTCTTGATAAAGTTATTTCTTACTTTACATACATAGAAAAAGCAGAAAAAATATCGTTCTCATGAACGCAAAATTGAAAGCTCATAAAAGATTTTCATTCCGTGAATTCTAAGAATAAGAAGACAGAAAAAAGAAAATGTTCAATGAATGTTTTGATAAGGATGCTTCTTACTTTGCACACATTGAGCGAAAGAAAATAAGTGGAACAACTTGAAATAAAACTCTTTCTAAAACTAGAATTTTTCATTATAGTTATTTCACGGATTCCATGAATAAGACAGAAAGAGAGGGAGAAAAAAAGTGGATCTCATTTGTCCTCGATGCCAAGAACTTCTCCATCAATCAAACGGCTGAAAATTATCTTGATTTAGTTAGTAGCAACCTTAACAGCCTCCGACACTTTTGTTGCAATCTGAGCATATTCATTATTCTCACAGCTATTTAGACAGTTTTTCCAAAAATCCTAGACGAATGAGTGGCTTATTGTAAGCGAATGAGGGCAGTGATTTCATTTAGATATAAAGTCAAATGGAGAACTACCACTGTAGCGAATAAGGTATTCATAGAGTTGAAAATCGTTTTTGAATATGCAAAGGCTTGCGTGAATAAAGTTAGTATAAAATTATTAAACAAAATAAATTTTATGAATTTAACAATAAGCACTGCTCATTTTATTTTTATTTGAATCTTTTCATTTCTAATTTTTAATTCAGCTGTTGATTTTTGTTATGCTCTTTCTTAATTAGTTAAAATGTTTCACAAAAAATATCGCAGTAAAGATTTTAAAGTCATGTGCTTTTGACACATAAAATTAGTTTAAAAATTCACTAACACCAAAAAAAATTATCCGGATCCTTGAATTACTGAATTTTGCATTGTTAGGCAGCTTTTAGAAAATAACTAAAATATTTATTTTTTGCTTTAGAAACCATGTTAATAAACTATATTTTTAATACCTAAAAGACCTATGAATTGAAACTATTTTATAATAACCTTCTACAAAAATAAAAAAAATAAAACAGGAAGAAAAAAAGAAAATAATTGTGGGAAAGAAATGCAATTAAAAAAATTAGAAGCATAAGATAATTGCTCAGTCATACAACCATTATAACTACATTAAAGCTCTAACTATTCTAAGGATAAATTTTTTTAAAAAAATTTTCGTAAAGAATTTTTAAAAGAAGCTTACAATTTATGACTAGTTCAATAAAATACTTATCAATTTTGACTTCAGTATATTTTAGTGACATAATCGGTTTCTCTTTGGTATTGTATCATAAATGTGTTTCTGATGAGTGTCCATATTGATCAGTGCCCTCAGTCTTTTTTTTTTCTGATGAATGTTCATATAGATGAGTTGCCAATGTCTTTTTCCTCTGATGAGTGTCCACATTGATGAGTGCCTACTGTTTTTTTTCTGGTTAGTGTCCATACTAGACAAAGAAATGATTATAATCATTTATTGCATGAATGACTTGTTTTAATATTTGTTGGTATCTATAATAGGAAAAAAATGGTTTAAAAATTATTAAGAATCTAAATATGATTGCTCAATCTAAAAGCAATATATTGTCCCTAAATACTAAATCGTAATAAACAGAAATGAAATATTGTGCTTCGTTTATTGCTATTAAAAATGCCAAAAACAATTACACTCGCATTGTCATTATCCTATTCCCTTAAGAATATGTTTTTGAACTCGTTGTTTAGTTTAAGCAAACTTAAGAAAAACCCATTTTGAAAATTGTTCTATCCAACAAAGATAAGAGAAAAAGTTATAATATCCATTCTAAAATAATATTTCCAAAAGATACAGGATTTTTTTTTTAGAATATTTAAAGAATTAATGATATTAGATTGCTTTTACGCTTCTAATTTTTTTAGCACTGATTAGTTCATGAAACCAATGCACACATATACACCAATTTAAAAAAAAATCAAAAAAAATTCCTATCTAATAATTATATAAATAGCAACTTTGGCAGGACAAATAGGAGTGTGTATCATTTTTAATGTATCGCTCGACATGAAATAATGTTATGTTACATCCACTTTTTCAGAAATAGTATCGATAACAGAGAAAATTCAATCACCTTTATTACTATCTTTATCTTCTTCTTTACGTTAAGTTATTCTAAATACATAAAACTAGTTTATAATCTCCTATTTTACTTTCTTCACTCCATTATTTTAAATGTATCATCTTAATTCCCGTGAATATACGTTTGCAAAAATAAAACAAAAAAATATGAGCAACAAGGGGAAAAAACAGCAACTCATTTCACGGGTATTTTTCCATTCATGCATTGTCGAAATACAAAAACCACAATCTACCAACCGTAAAAAAGAAAGGAAAGGGGCAAAGTGTGGGTGATAAAAAAAAATGTCGTTGGCCACACCACCATTATTAGTTTGACCCCAACAAGAACTTCTCATTATGGACAATACAAATACCAGACTCCACTTAAACGGCATGAAATTTGCCTCGATTTTTTTCTCTCTCTCTTTGCCATAACAAAATCTTTCACTTTGGAAAAGAGAGAAACGGATGGGTGGAATAAGGGGGTGGGGGTGGAGGACACCAAATTGGAGGTGAGGGCAAAAGGAAAGGCACTTAGTCACAATTTGGGAGGTGGTTTTGCGTTTCGGGCAGTAAAGAGCCCACCTCATTGGTTGTCGAGGGTCCTTGGCACTCGGACGGAGAAAGTGTTACGAAAATGATCTGCCCTCCCCCCCCTTTCACCTGTTGAGAGTCATCCAAGCGTGCAAGAAGAGGACAGCCTTGTCTTCACGAAGCGCATTAGGGGCTTTATAAAGTGAATGTTAAGACAGAATAAAAATAACCTCTCGTTCTCGACTATTATATTACAAACATATTTAATTCAGACAATCTATTTGTTGAATTGATTAACCGTGAAGAGTTCGTAAATTCTGTTGGATGAATGTTAGGTGCGTCTACTTGGTGGCCATTCAAGGACAATTTAAGTGGTCTGTTTTAAAAGTCAATTTTCACGATGGGACGTTTACAAATTGAAGATCGGAGTTTGATTGCTCTTTTTCTTATGGAAACTCCATTTTTTAAAAATAAAAATATCTCTATCTAAAGCTGGATTGTAAACTCAAAATAAAATATAATGATTTGTATCCAAAAAAAAAAAAGATTGCATGAAAAGTTTATTGATAAATTCGATAATTAGCTAATTGAAATGTGAATATCAAACTTTTCTCGCCCATCATACTGAATTATCTAATCTGTTTATATAAAAATAAATTCCTCTTATCTATTAATTTACTATTTCAAGGACGTGGTTAAAAAAAAACCATTCCTACATACAGTCTGATCGCCTGGAGAGTAAATTGGCTAAACCTGACAGAGATATGCTTCAGTAAAAAGCATATCAGTGTTTCTCGCACTTCGTATTGAATTATCGAATCTAATTGTTTGAAAGCCAATTTCAATCTATCCAATGACTTAATATTTCCAAGAATTTGTATAAGAAACACAAAAGAAAAAAATTGGATCTTATATTATATATATATATATATATATATATATATATATATATACGGATTTGTCAGACACCCGCTCATTATTAATATGTTATCCTAGATAAATAGGGAAACCGATATTTTAAAAGAAAATATATAACGTTAAGTAGCAGAAGGAAGCTGGAATTATGAAAAATTCATTATATTAAGGAAAAGAGTTAAAATACAAAACGTTTAAAACATAATTGAGCTGGAGAAATTTATAATGTAATCCCTTCAAAGGAGATTTAGGCCAAAGGCAAGAACACAAAGAATTCTGAGTTTTGCAGGAATGTCGAGTTTTACCATTATACTTATTCGCTTCTATACAGCACTTTAGGTTTTTTTTTGAAAAAAAAACTGAAAGATTTATTTTTCATCCGAAATGAGAATAGAGATAATTTATTCGGGCTCTGTTGGTATTAAAGTACATACTTCTTAAATGAAACAATTAAATTCACTTTCTTGTCTCAAAGAGGGCGAATCTGATATCAAACTGCATCTTATGTTTCTAGATTTTTTTGTGAATTTCTGTTGTTGTTGTTGCTGCTGACCCCCTTGGTCTAGACCCCTAGACCAAGTCCAAAAGATCGTTACGCACCAAAAGGTTAAAAAACACCTCGCTCTCATCCGACAGTTGCCTCACAGAGGCACCGATACAAGAAATAATATCAGAGGGAGAGGCAATAGCCACTTAAGGGCAAGTAGAAAAGGTCCTGTTAGGACCGTCGAAGACCAGACTTCTAATGTGCCCAGATTTTAGACTAGCTAAGGCAGATTGGGCAAGTCTTGAGATGGTGTTTTGCAAAGATAAACCAGGGCGCTCTGTGGCGTTCCAATCGAGTGTTGCCCATTTCTAATTTATTTAAAGAATTTGAGATTAAAATTGAAGTGACTTCTTTATGAGATTAACGTGAGCATGATTTGACTCTCTTCATTGAGCGTAATATTTCTAAGTTTGAAGGATTAGTGCTTAAAGAAATGACATGTGTAAAGATAACATTCAGTTAATATGTGTAATATATAATAACATATGCAAAGATAGCTTTCAATTGACATATGTAATATCTGATGAAATATGCAAAGATAACTTTCAATTAACATATGTAAAAAAAGCTAAATTTTAACATATGTAAAAAAAGCTAAATTTTATATATTTTTTAGTTACGAAACCGATTTTCTCGCCTTTGAAGGATAAGCATCTGATCGCCCAAATCGGCTGGAACCGTCATTATCGAATTATATTAATTTTAATATAAAACTGCTTTTTGATATGAGATTTGCACTCAAGAAATAAGCAGCAACTTATTGAATTTCTGTGTTCATTAATTCTTTTCTTCATGTTTGATCTTTAAGGTGCACAAAAACGAACCAATTTCATCGTTAAGTCTGGTTCCCGGCGACTGCTTGGAAACCAGCTCCCGCGGTAGCAGACGAGAATCGTCCAACCCGAACAGCCGTCCCCCCCCCTCCCCGGAGCACGGCGGCCACACTCTTTAAATATATAGAAATGGATACCTAAGGCTGGAAATTGGAGTCCGTCCCATCTTTTTGTTGAACGTTGGCAAGCGTCCCTTGTTTTGAGAGAGGGATTCGAAGTGCGACTAAATCCGTCTCCCCAAAAAACCCAGCGGGGCTATATCTGTGTGCGATATAGAATTTTTTTTTCTTCTACCTTTCCTCATTCCGACTTTTTTCCATCCAGCTGCTTGCTTCTGCTCTGCGTTTAAACGAACTACACTGTAGCCGAATGACTGGGAATCATTCGGTTAATTGGACATTTAGACTCGTTTCTGACTGCAGTTATCGCCATTAAGACAGCTATTAAGTGAGTGTTATGGTTTCTGAAAAGTCGGTAAATGTTTCCGAGGTACGTAAAAAAAGAGTCGGTTTTTTTTAATAGTCGGTTAAAGTAAATTTTTGAATTTTTACAGGATTAGAAAAGATTTGAATGATACAAATTTCCAGTAATTTCTAATATTTTCTAATCGTCCTGTCTGTAAGTAAATAAAAAGCAATAAAACATTTTCATGAATTCGGGTTGCAGTTTTGGACGGCAATTTTCAAGAGAATTCCAAAAGATAGATACACGCTTTGTAAAATATATAATGCACAATTTTAGAAGGTAGTTTCAAATTTATTTCAATAATGACATTATTATTTTAGTACAAGCAGACATTAATAAATTATTTACAACACAATTTCCCAAGACCTATTATTTATTTAATAAAGTCAGATCTATTTTAACAATTCACTTTAGTTGCTTGTAATTAATTTTCATTAGTGGTAGATCATATATAAATACGCATAAGAAAAACATGCATTAAAATTCTAGCCTTATTTTAAGGTTGCGTATATTCTATTTTATGTCTTCATCCACTCTTTGTTCTTCTTCTTTAATTAAATAAAATTAAATTTTTAAGGCTATTTTGAAAAATCTAATAACAACTCTTTCATACACTAACTTAATTTTTTCTTGCTGACAACTTGTTCGTCTTTCGAAACGAAATTGATTTTAGATAATTTTATTAATTTTTACTTCCGTGCTGTGTTATCTATAAAAATATCTTGTTTTGGGAAACAAAATTCAATTCTGTTTGTTATGGTTTTCCGATACGAATAATTCATTAATCTGACAAAAAAAATTAATTCATGCTCACTCCAATCTAAAATTTTGGCATTCTGGCATTTTGGAATGTTGATATTTTTTCATTTTATATAATTTAGAGTTTAAAATAATAATTAGAATTAAATTCAATTACGAATAAGCTGACTTGCAATTTCATTTAGCAATGATGAAGAAAAGTAATAAACAATGGAAAATTAAAAAAAAATTAAATAACATTTTATTTGACCTATAAAAGCAAACATTTGTGTCACCGTAATATTCACACAAAGGATTCCGCTGAAGGAAATGAAATATTGAATAAATAGCGGCAAACAAAATTTTGGGGGTTCTCTCTCCTTGAAGTACTAGTGATTAGAAATATGATTTTCCAAACCACATATCAAAGTAATTTTCTATATTAAAAAAAATTCTAATTTTATTTGTTAATGTTTTAAAATAAATCATTCTACAGCTTGTATGTTTCTTAAAAATATTTTAAATTTATAAGGTGACAATTCGAATTTTTTGAAAGAGTGAGCATAAAAACACACACAATTCCTATTAAAGATGCATGATGTATTCTACCTTCTCGATGTAACACCTTTATATAATAAGAAATGTGCCTATTAAAATGAATTTTTTCCATTAAAAATAATGCTGATTTTTTCCAAATAATTTAATTAAATTAAATAACTAAAATAAAAGAATTTAACATGATTAATCTATTTTAATCATTTATCTAATAAAATCCACCACTTGTAAAAAGATGTGTTAAGTTTAAAAAGTTATTTTTATTATTATTAAAGTTCACAAAGGGCAATTTTATTTTTCTTTCATAAGCTTATGAACTAGTTTTGCACAGTAAAAATGTTCATTTAATGCAATATTTATTTTTTGCCATTCATTCTGATGCACACATTTTAGAATCCATCGATTCAACTCCTTCATCTAAAGTTAAGAACTAGATAAGAGTTGTACAGCGAAGTATAAATCAATTAAATTTGTTGTTGGCGCTTTTTGAAACAACTACCTTTCTCATTCTGCCATCCTTCATCTGATGTTGATTTTGGCAACCGACCTCCTGTTTGAAAGAAAGCTCTTGTCAAGCGTCTTAAAGACGTGCAAAGCAAAACTTTTAAGGATATTTGTCAGATTCTTGTCATGAGTAGATTTAAGCAGAGATTTCGCACAAATGGATTTTTTAAGATATCCTTAAAAAAATGATGACTTAAGATATTTTCTGCAAGACTGCAAGATATTTTCTTATAACCAGTGGAAGTGGTCTCCTCAAAACTTTCTCGCATACTTTCTAATAAATTTGTCATGACATAGACGCCTTACATAGCATTGACACATGATAGGTGAGAAATATTCACTTTTGGCTCGAATCCAGCATTTCTATTGAAACTGTCTTATCATACTTGGCTAAATGTTTGGCGATTAATTCCTGGCATGCTTTAATGGCCTCCAAAATTGAATTTGTATTTTAGCCACATTTTTCTCAACTGACCGAAACTAACAAAATCGCACTTGTAGTCAAAAAATCCCATACCAAATTTGATATATTTTAATTTTTTTTTCAATTATCATATTTACATGTTTTAAAATTACAGATACACATAAATTAAACCCATAGCTTGGCTTAAAATTTGCCGAATTTTATCCATGAAACTTTCTTTGTTTTGTAATTATTTTGCTAAATTTTATTCGAACAGATGGATTGATGAATTTTCTCAGAATAGATTTTACTGAAAAAGTTTGGTGTAAAGATCGTATACCGAATTTCTTCCATCTAGCTCAAAGCCGTTTTGATTTATCTTTTTCACAGACCAACTGAAGTTACCTAAAAATGTGTCTTCTTTTTGAAATTTTCTTTTTTTAGAAGGCCGGAGAAAAATGATTAAAAAAGGCTGTTATTCGAAAAATATCACACTATAAATGAAATATATAATTTTACAGCAATTAATTGAAGGCTTTATCATTAACTTATGACTTATAGTTCTGAAAATACTTGCTACGATACTTTTAGACTTTATAACTCTATTAGTTGTTGAAATCAGGGGGAAATGGTGGTAATAAAGATGTTATTTCTCTGCCTAGACGTAAAACTGTGGATCTTGGGTAAGACTGCGAATACCATTCATGCTTTGGAGAACAATGATTACGAAATATTGATGTTTGGCTTGGATTTAATAGCATTTTCAGTCAATATATCTAATGATCCTTGACGATTGTTTTGGCAATTAATACTTGTCTTTTATACTTTAGATGCGTCGAAGTTGAATTCATAGTTTAGACGCGTTGTTTTCAACTGACTGAAATTAAAATTCGACACAGAACTACAATTGTAACCACAAAATCGCTTATCAAATCTGATATATATGAGTTGTTACATTTTTTAGTTATCTAATTCACATATTTGTAAAGGTATAGATTAAAAAAAATCATATCTTAGATCAATTTGATCTCAGATTTGATAGATATCTATACTTTAGAAATTAAACTTGCACATCGAATTTTGTTCACGTTCTCACCATTTTCTAGTTATTATATGCTCATTTATATTGGGCCAGATGGATACCCTACTTCTAAATAGAATTCTCTCAAAATTCGACATAATCTACATAATTGGTGATAAACACAAATACTAAATTTCATCAGCCTAGTTCAAAGTATTTGGGTGTTATTTCTTTTCACGGACAGGCAATCATAGTTAATACCAAAAATTTGCTTTTACGAAAGTAGAGGTGCGCAAAATCTATCTGTAGGGGGAATTTTTTTGATGATTGCAGTATTTCCTTTACTCTATGTGTACGAGAATATTATTATAATAATAATTAATGCCTTATTTTGAATTTTAAGACATTTAACATTTTTTATTTTATTTGCTTAAATAAATAATTCTATTCTAAAAAAAGATTAGTTTACCAAATTTCTAATTTCTGTTATAAGAAATTAATGTTCTGAAATCCAAATCTTCCTCAGAAACGCTTCTATATACCAAGCGTTAAAATATATAGATAATTTAGTTAGTTAATATTTCAATGCTACCTACGCTACTATATCTTCATCATTTAGTTACCTAATATTTCAATGCTACTTGCTGTTTCTTCCAAAACATTTAAACTAATGATGAAAGGAAACGAATTCTACTTTAGAATCTATTAGAAGAAGTTCAAATTTGATTATAAGCTCGAAAAATTGTACACTCTTATGAATACTTTTTCATAATCTTGATTGTGTTTTCTTTTAAAGATGAAGTATTCATTCGCTATTCATTTAACTGTTCCTGTTCAAATAAATCGCTGTGAATTTTTTTCATCTTATGAAGGAAATTTATCTACTGTGAATTTTATCTCATATTTGATTTTTCTAAATCTCTTATATTTATGTGCTCTACACCACATATTTATGAGTATTATTCACGCATATAATAAAGAGTTCCAAATCTTCTCTGTCTTCTTTAATTTAGTTTTCGTTTTTGATTTTGGTATATTGAAAATCATTTATAAATTGTATTAAATAATCTTTCTATCCATGTCTTTAATCCCAACTTAACTAAACTTTCTCTCAATTTGTGATCCTAGTATTCCATATTTTTCTTTGTTATTATTCTTGCTTTTAATTGCAAAAATCTTTAAAATTCAGACTTTTCCAAATGATTTTTTAAAACTTTATTACGTAACTTTTTCGGATGAATCAACAAATTTAATCTTTATATTTGATAATTTTAAACCGCATCTAACCATCCGCAATTAAAGACAATATAAAACGAATCAAAGCAGCTGGTGGAAATACGGAATCATTTTTATTCAGCCAATAAAAACACTGCACCACTATCGCTTGCAAGCATGCAATATTACGAACACAGTTGCAGTTAACTTCCCACTCTATTACCCTTCCTTTTTCTGGAATATTTCATTACGTCCGCAGAGGACCGGTGGATACGTACGTTCATGGATTTTTCGACGATATTTTTCTGAAGGGGGAGGAGGTGATCGCAGATGGCACGCCAGGTGGTTGGCCGTGTGGCATCAAAGCACCTGGAATACACGTAGAACCATTTTTTTTTATCCCCGGACACGGGGATATTAACGGAAAATAAGTTCCGACACATTGTTTTAGATTCGAAAATAATTATTACCCTCCTTTAATCTTTTGCATTTCCCTATGGAAAATAAATACTGTACTTCAGAAAATAAAATTATGTTTTCTCTGATTACTATTTGGTTTTCTTATAATTTGTTTCGAAGATTGTTTTCATAAAATGTCTTTTTTTTTTTTGTGCAGGTATTTTTGGTCTCAAAATATTAAAATTCCAAAATGATAGGAGATATCCAAATCTTGCACGTCACTAAAAATGTTATTTATGAAATTTTAACAAAAATGAAATTATTTTTTTAAATTATTTGATAGTATAAGAATTGAATGTTTCCTAACCTACAAAATCCTCTAAAATTGGTTTTCTTAACTTAATATTTGGAGCAAAATTAATAAAACATCCACTTAGGAAAAACTATTATATTCCGATTTTTAATAATAGTGATTTCTTATCATTTCCCTTAATTAACGTTATATCTTCTTGTTTCTAGTATAATTGGGCAGATAACTGATAATGCGATTAAAGAAATTCTGTAAACTGCTACTGTTGTTCGAATTATTTTTTAATATTACCAATTTTGATCTTTCTTAAAATTTTATTTTCACTTTTTTCTTTTCTGCAAATTAAGGATATAAAATTTGAATAATAAAAATAATCGTTTCATCGAATTTTTAAAAAGCTAAATAATTTAAAATCTCGGCTTCAAAAATATCACTTCTAAATTTGAAATCAAATAAGAAGTCATAAATCACACATCACAAAATGTATTGATCTCTTTATAAAAAGGCTCTTTGATATAATGGAATGCGTTAACAATGCATAAATTAAAAATATTTCCGAACATCTGATTTTAGAAATTAGTATCAAAATAGCCAGGATTATATGAAACTAAAGAAAATGAGATTTTAATAGTTATCGACAAACTAAACGACATTAAAAGCATTATCCATTACATTAAAACCATTATCAATAAACTAATATCTATTGAGCTATATCCTTGAAAAATATTATATTGCAATGCTATATCAGCATAGATAGCTTTTGAAAAAAATATCATACTTCAATAGAATATCATCACAGTCATGAGATATATAATATTATGATACAATATCGGCATAGTTATATCCTTGCAAAATATTATATTGCAATAGAATATCGACATACTTATATCCTTGAAAAATATGTTATACAATATAGACATACTTATATCCTTGAAAAATATTATTTTGTAATAGAATATCGACATACTTATATCCTTGAAAAATATTATATTGCAATAGAATATCGAAATAGTTAAATCCTTGAAGAATATTATATTGCAATAGAATATCGGAATAGTTAAATCCTTGAAAAATATTATATTGAATATCGATATGGTTATATCCTTGAAATATATCATATTGCAAAGTTATTTGATCGCTCTTAGCTCACAAGTTTATTTGTACTTTTCAAAAAATGTAACGAAAGATGTCATCATTTGACTGCACTGTTCCTGCAAATACCTGTTCCATAAAATGTGATCTTTTTTTTAATTATTACTTTTTCAATAAATTTGAAAACATGGATTAGTTAACATTTTCCCAAGGGCTATTTGTTTCCAGTGTTATGACAAATGCAAGGAAGAAACGTAAAAGAAATGATAACAATAAAAGAAAAGTGGTAAAACGTTCTAGACAGATGATTGCCATCCCTCGTTGAACTCGAGGTGTCACCACCATTGTCGCGAACGTTCAACCTGGAACCGCACAAGTTGAAGACCCTTGCACGCTGATTTATTGACACCCTCTTCACCCGTAAAGCAAGCCTCCCCCTCCCCCGCTACTTCTGCAGAAGGCTTTCATTTTTGCCATATTTCTTCTCTCCTGGCCCTATGTGTCTTGGCTTTCTGCGAAATCGCTAAATTCTGAGCCGAAAAGGTTATTGGCGCTTCAGGTTAGGTCTCTAGGGTGGAGAGATTGCTAAATAATAGTTTCGTTTTGAGAGGTTATCTTAGGTTTAACAGATTTCTAAACGTAAGAACGCACTGCTTTTTTTTTCAAGTATCAAGAAGTCGGTATTTCGATCTTTGCAGCGAAAATGATAACAGCAGTGACGCCTTTTTAATGTTATCAGTAACTGTTTCTACTGAAACAGCTATCGAGTGTTACTTTTTATGAATCTCCGATTAAAAAGTAATGTTTGAATTTTATACTTTTCTTACTTATCGTGTTTCGCTTGGAATCAGATGTTGGATTTCGAAGCAATCCAAATAATTGATACAATAAAAATTGCAAAATAAGTATTACAAAAAAAAAAGAAAGAAAGAAAAAGATGGGAACACTTTGAAAAGATTTATCTTTTGTTAGTGCATTGAGGAGAAAATGTGAAAGAGCAACACAAACTTTATATTTTAATGTAGATATATAGAAGTGATGTTGTTTCGTACGGCACTTGTAATGGACAAACTCGCGGAGGTTGTTAGCGATTTAAGCCAAATGAGAGTCTCTTGTTTTGAAGTAGCTCCAACTAGGGCCAAGAGTACGACTTTGCTACTTCATGCGTCACATTTACGTGCACAGCCCCTTTTTACAGGGGGAACACATTCACACACGTCACAGACAGAACACAAAAGAATAATCCTGCACTAACTAGACTTGAACCCGGGATGCTCAGATCACGAGGAAGTCGCGCTACCTCTGCACCAGGAGGCCGGAATAATTACACTTTTAACAAATATTTTTTTTTTAAACCTTTTAGCATATTAGTTAAGAATAAGAAACTCCCCAAAAAGAGAGGAGAGTTCAGAATTTTATACATTGAACAAAACTATTAAAAACAAATAACCAGAAAAATGACATTTAATAAAGCAAAAGGGCGATTTTACAAAAGTATTTGAAGCTGTTTCAGTTCAAATTTCTCAACTGATTAGAGAATATTTGTTTTTGATAGAGGTACCATTTAATAAGGGAATTTCAAATTCTCATTCGATAAGTGTATTTTTAATATAAGTTTCTGTTAGAAACGTAGAACGTACTTCTATCCAAACTTCTATGATTCTGACAGATATTATTTTTATTGATGAAAACAGAAAATATGAAAAAGAAATTAAGAATTATTCTTTTTAAAACAGAAAAAATTCTCAATGGATTTTTAAATTATAAATTCTTTAAAATTCAACTATAAAAATGATATCAGCATTTTAGCAACAGTCTGGGCACGCGAAGAGTTTTAATGAATGTAGAAATCTCAGGGTTCTTGTACCAAGAACATCAAGGCATTCGGTTAACCCTTATCTTTAAATCACGATCATCTTGCAAGAAAACAGGGACGTCACTGGATATTGCTTTTGGGAGTTATCTGCGCTAATCATGATCTCTTTTGTTTTATAATGCCCAGAGCTGGTTTTTCCCTCCGAAATTTGAATAATGTTTTGTCCATCGTTTCCTCCTCCAATGGCTATTTTACTCAACATTTAATTTATTTATGTCACTGACCTGCCTTTGAAATTAAGGGCCAACTTTCCTTATTGCACGCTGAGCATTTAAATCGCGGAGATCGGACGACAGATGGCAACAAATTAAATTTGTCCTTTCTTTCAAAATACGTAAGTGTAGCAAAAATTTCGCTCATATTCATAAACTGTCATTCATCTTTCTTTTTTTTCCCAAATTCAAATACAAATAGAACATATTCCCCTCCTTTGTCATTCAGTGATAATGTGTTTCATTGTTTTACCAACTTTGCTAATCCCATCCCCTTCAATCCTAAGAAAAGAACATTAGACTTTTTATTAATCTCATTTATCTGGATGACTTGGAGGTATATTAGTAACTGGTACAAGATTTCCTGTTCTCAAGAAATTTAAGAAATTTTCTTTTTATTATTTTTCGTTGTTGTTATTAATGGCACTTGCCTTGGATAAGCTTTGCCAAGTCACCGCGTGTTTTAAGCCGAAAGGAACGTCTCTTGTTTTGTATTAGCGTCAACTAGAGTCAAGAGTACGACTTAGCTACTCGCTCATCACAATCATTTGCACAGCCCCTTTTTACCGGGAGGAGGGATATTCATACAGATAGAGCTGTGAAGAACAGCCATGCCCGAACCGGGACTCGAACTCGGGACGCCCAGATCTACCCCGATGCCAGGACGCGGGGTTTTATTAGTTAGTTTACCTAACTATTTTAGTTTTTTATGCATAATATTTTATATGTTGATATTTGAAGCTAGTTTATGTAATGTGTAATTAATTGTCTTTTGAATAAATTCTTTACAATTAAATACTTTTTTACTGTAATTAACAAAAATTGAATAATTTTGATAGGGAATTCTTTTTTTGAATTGAATCAATTTCGTGCTATTCTCATAACATTCTTTTTTAATCTATACATAGAATTTCAAATATTTTATACATAACTTAGGTCGTAATGAATTACAATAAATGTACAACATTGTAACATAATGTTATTTTAAACTAAACATTATATAATAAGCTTCTTAAATAAGAAAATTTCTCTGTATGGTTCATTTGTAACCGATATGTCACTAGAGATGCAAAATTTTGAATTATAAAAAAAGATAAATGATGTATGATTTTTCCGTAAATTCATACAGAATAAAATTAATTTGGTAAAGTAATTACTAAAATATCAATCATAAATCCGTGATGAATTATTTTTGTTGCCTCTAAGATATTGATCTTATTAATTTATCGTAAAAAATAATCATTTCACTTTTCCATCATAGTGAAATGTTAAAAAAGAGTTATTTGAGTAATGATGACTCAGTTTCTAATTAATTTAAAAACAAAATTCCAGAATTTTGTTTTTGAACTAAAATCTAAATCTAATTTTTTTAAAAAGAAATGTTGCTTGTATGTCTGCGTTGCTTGAAATCTTCGTTGTTTGTTTTTACATTCCCAGATGGCATGCGCAGAATCCGTTATCGCCAGACATTACGTTGCGGAGTTTCACAGGTTGCTTAGTTAAGCAATAAAGAAGGATTTCGCCATGTGTCTTCGTCTAACGAAAACAAACAAAACTCTGTGCAATGCATTCCACTAATATACGTTAAAAATTTCTTGGATCATGTATAACAAACCCATATTTTGCAAATCATAGTTACTCCTATTTAATTTAAGACACATTCTAAATGAAATATTGAAATAGATAGTTTAAAGAAATTCTTAGTACATATTTCTACAAATATATTTCACAAATTCCATTCGATTTTGTTAGTGTTTGATTTCATTACAGATATATAATTCATAATGATTAATAATAGTTTGAAAATTTTCTTTTTGAATTACTCTGCAATGAACAAAATTTTAAATATTGTTCATTGTATACTTACATCTACCTAATGGAAACCAGACCCATGACGTCATGTCACTATTAAAAACGCAAATATTCAGTTGAAAATTGATCTTTATATTTGTCTTGCAAACCTCACATATATTAAACAAAATCTCTCTTCTTTAGTTTTCAAAAAGAAAGGAAATAACCTGATTAATTCTAGATAATTTAACATTCTTCTGGCAGATTACCGACGTCGGGAATTTTTGCGAATTCATAATGTTCCTGTTGCGCTTATTCACATTATCTTTGTAACTTTTGAAATGAATTCTGTTTTTTTTAATAAAATAATATTATACTTCGCTTAAGCTACATTAATTTATTTTGAATAAAGAGGTGAATTATAGATTATTATTATTTCAGAACATGATGTTGTTTTTGAGAGGAGGTATCCGTAGGCGAAAAATTAAAATTTTAATCCGCAGACGAAAAATAAATTTTTATTTTATGCATGAGCATCTCAAAAAAACAGGTTTTAGCAACGCGTTGCCATCGCATTTACAAAAGCTATGATTTAAAAAAAAATAAGTTAATGACTACAGCAAATAAAACATAGAAAAATGTCATTTTGAGTACATGATTATATAAAATGAAATAAACAGGAAATGCGATATATTTTTTAACAATAAATACGAGACAAAGTTTTTTTGGGATCGTTTGCAGCACTAAAGTGATTCCTTAAATGAAACATTTATAAAAATATAATTTAACTTGCTCGAGCACGTGGTGCTTGGCCGTTCAAGAAATGATGTTCTTACATGATGTAATGAAATATGCATAGTAGATTTCATTTTAATCTTTATCTTATTTTTGATTCTTTATCTATGAGTCGAATGATTAATTGTAAAGTACCACAGATTCACGTTTAGTTTCTATGGGTAATAATTTGGCATAACAATTAAGGCAGTTTGAATGTTAGCGTAACAATGCGATTTATTATTGAAAAATAGGCAAAGAATACTTTTAAAAATATCCCAAACTCAGGAGAAAATAGGATTTTAAATTAGCACAATTTAAAAGGATGTATTTTTTTTAAATTTTAAGATGATGTAAAGAATCGATTTTTTTCTATAATATTCATGAAAATTATAGTGGAAAAAGATAAAAAATTAGATTAAGTATTAGTTTTTTAAGATTCTTATTGATTTTTTTAAAAAAAATTATCCTCACATTCTTATTTATTAAAGTAAATATGAGTTAAATTTGGTCTGCGGTCAAGTCTGAGTCAAACGGTTTGCTTTGCAGAATGCCAACACACAGATATTCATCCTTATTATTAGTGAGTATATTGGTTATTCTCTGTTGGCAATATTTGTAAAAGAAATTCAAAGACAAACTCATCCTCTACTATTGCATTAGCTATCTCTCAGCGGAAAAACATACAAAAATTATGATAATAGATTTTAAAGTGATTACACACAGTTTCGAAAATTCTAAAATGAAATTGATCTTTCCCTACGATTAGACTGGAAATGGTCGAACAAAAATAAAGCAGTGTAGCACTGAATAACAGCCGATATCGTTGCCATCTCTTTTCTGTTATGTACTTGTGGTTTTCGGCAGGCTGATAGCAGATCCGCCCCGAGATGTTGGAGACTGAGCGCGTTGGAAGCCCGAAGGTGTGCAAACAAGAGCCGTGTTTGATCAGGTAGCCGACAACTCCGCGTATTTAAACTGCCGTAAAATTTGTCATCACTGCCGCTCCCGCTGATATCAACAACTCGAGCGGCCCTCGTAATTGCACAGCGGCCTGGAAGCCACTCTAAATGCATCTTTAATCTGCTCTTTCGCGATAAATGTGTTTATGACACGCTTGCTGCCGGGGCCCCAGAGTGTGCGCAACGATTCGATCGCGCCGTTTGCATCATTAGGGCGAAAATAAAAGAGGATACGGCGGAGTTAATTAAGATATTCAAAAGAGATAGTCTGTTTTGTTATGCATAGCTAATGGGGTTTCATCTCGCATTGCATTTGTTCCGTTTATCTTATTTGATTTGTTGAATGTTGGTTTTCTTTAAAATGTTAGATTGCTCAAAAACAATTTTTTTTAAATCAATTAGTTCTTAGGTTATCAAAGAAAAATGTATATGTTAATTACCTTATATTAAATAATTACAATTAATTTAAATGTGTATATAAATATGACAGAATCACAATATTAAGCGGCAAAACAGAAAGCGAATTTCTTGGCAATTTTCCATTCTCCTTTCTATATATGATGTTCGAACTTGCAGCCCAAAGGATACGAATCTAACCCCATACCAACTACACTATCCAGCCTAACAATTACAATTGCTATAAACAAATGATCAAAAAATTATACTAGCATTAAATTTTCAAAACCAATTCAGAATTTAAAACCAATTGTGGCCCCGCCAAATGCGTGATTTTTCTACACCAGTTGGAGCAACGCTATACAGATTAGAAATTTCTAATTGCTTCTTTTCTGTATTGTTTTCCTTCGAAGGTACTTAAAAATGATTCTTAAAAATTCATTCATTAGCAATGTTCGATTTTAAATGAATAAAGTATTATGAAAACAAACAGAATCGTTTAAAATAATCGCCGAAATCGTTAACCCTAACTTCATTAGTATGGGGGGGGAAACAAACTGAATTCGTTAATTTGCGAAGGGGAATGAAGATAGGCGAGAAAGTTAGTTTTTAGTTACAAAAAATTAATGAATTAATATTTTAAAAAAACTGTATTAATGTCAAATGTCATGCACTACAAGTTTTAAAAAATGGACTTGAAATTGGGTGGATGAATAGAAAGTATTTTATTAGCAATATATATATAGGGAGAGTGTGGGCTAATAGTAGGATATGAAAACAGCAGAAAATTCGATTATTGCATTACATTTTATCAGATTGTTCACTAATAAATAGAAGTGCAACTTTTCTAGAAATAGTTAGCCAATAGTTCATCGTACTTTTTTCAATTTAAAATAATAAAAATAACAGACAATTTTATTATGGCGTTGCATTTATCTTGTACCCTATAATATAAGAAGAATTCTAATTTTGTTAAATGTTAGTCAGATTGCTCAAAAATCAATATAAGTTTAACTTTTCTTAAAATAGTTAGCAAATTTAGCCGTCATCTTAACAAAGTTAATTAAAATAACCCAGGCTTTCTTAAAATATCTAAAGTAGCATTTAAAAAGTTTTTTCTTAGATTAGTTAGCAAATTTAATAATCATCTTTTTCGATTTAAAAGAATAAAAATACGAATGCAATATTATGAGTTCATAAGAAAATTCTAAATAAATCATTTGTTACTTGACATTAAATAGCACGCCTAACTATAGACTTAACAAGGTTTTAATTATTTTAATATTAAAGATTCATGGAAAATACGAGTTAAATTCCATTTACAGGGTGCTTAAATTTTGATGTAGCATGATCACATAAGCGCAGATGCTACCTCAAGTGAACTGTTTTACTAAAATTCATAAATAAATTTCTAAAAAAATATTTTTTTGTATTCAAAAACTACGCAATGCTATTTAATATGAATGTGTCAAATTTTGTTGCATTTTTGTCAAATTTCCTGTATATATTATTCAAAAATAACATGATAGTTTAAACTCAATGATTCAATTCCTACTGCTATTTTTAAAGAATCATCAATTGTCATGAAGATATTTCTAAGGCTAAATGAATTGTACGATATAATAAAATTTTGTACGATAAGGTAAATACTTTGTAGTAGTATTAATAATAATAATAATTTACAGTTATACTTTGCTGTTATTTTGGAGAATGTTCATGTTTGTTTTCGGATAAAGATTGCTTACCTTGAGATAAATTATGAATTAGAAAGCTTTCTTTAACGTGCTTATACATTTTAAATCGTCCTTACTTTTTCTTGTTCTTTATGGCACTTGCTCTGAACCAAGCTCACTGCGGTAGATTTAAGCCGAGTGAGCGTCTCTTGTTTTGCAGTAGCGCCAACTAGGGCCAAGAGTGCGACTTTTGCTACTCACTTATGTCATTTGCTTGAAACAGCCCCTTTTTACATGAGGGGGGGAAGGACATTCATACACCTTAGAGATGGAGCACACAATAACAACCATACGCAAATCGAGACTTTCTGATCACGGGGAAGACGCGCTGCTACTACGCCAGGACGCCGGCTTCCTACTTCCTTTTAAATGTAATGGATCCATTTTTAGGTTTAAACATTACGGATTGGAGAAGTGGAATTTCTATAATATCTTCCCGAATTACTTTTCCAGGAAATTATTTTCTCTACTATTTTTTTTTATCCGAGTTCAAAATTTCTCTTAAATAAATTAATGTGTTTCTGTAAAGAAAAGAAATAAATACCTTCCGGATCCTCAGAATACAATGTGCCATAAAGAATGAATAATATGTCTTGGTTCTACCTGTACATAGTTTTAAAACGTTTATTGCTACTTTTCTGAGTTTACTTTCGGTTTTGTCAAAAAATATCAGCTCTTTTAGATCTTCTCTTAAGTAATCTTTATTCATCCTTTAGGTAAATTGAACACCAACGTATCGATTCCCATATATAGAACCGAAAGAGAATGTGTTGATAATTTCTTTAAAACTGTGAGTTTTATAGGAGTCCTATATTATAAAATCGCAATTATTCAAAGGAATAAGTTTTTAGGGGTGGAAACTCTAATAATTACGATTCTTAGATAATTGACATTCATTTTAATATCCATTATAAGAGATCAGATAATAGATAATAATTACTTATTTTTTCTTAAAGTTCAACAAGCAGAGGTTTATATTTGAGTTTATGAATTTGATAAATTTTCCTTAAGTTTTAACAAAAATTAACTTTTTTTTTCAATGTTATGTTTTGGAATTCATTGGTGAATTCCATAAGTTATCCGTTGAGGAAGTTTTGCGTGGTGATTTATGAGATAATCACTAGTTTTTTGTGAAGTGGATTTTAGACTATAAAATTTAAAATTTCTAATCCCGACAAATGTGTCTATACAACCACAAATAAATAAAGGATTAAAGTGCTTATAACACTTTTATTTTAGTATATACTATATAATCTCTTCTAAAAATGCTCAATTACTGTTAATCTAGAGGAAAATAAATAGTTGAAATTAATTTTAATTTTATGTGAACACAATTGCAATTTTAACTATCAGCAGTTTATTATTAAAAACATTGATTCAAATTGAAAAAAAAAAGATGACGAATAAAATTTTGGGTTCTAACTCCTAAGTAATCTATTTTTTTAAAAAAATATAACTATGAGTAGTTTTTTTTTTTTTTTTGTTATT
Organism: Argiope argentata; assembly: GCA_026289955.1. Taxonomy (NCBI): domain Eukaryota; kingdom Metazoa; phylum Arthropoda; class Arachnida; order Araneae; family Araneidae; genus Argiope; species Argiope argentata. Next base: position 975,321 of record JAOUZG010038877.1, on the reverse strand, counting down.
TTTTTCTGTAAATTAAAGATTACAAAGATTGTAACCTCAAAAGTATGAATACATAATAAGGGCAAATTATTCGTTTCCTGCAGATTATTTATTTAAGAATTTTCTAATAGATTAAGAAGCGCAAAGATTGTCAAATTCGCGAATGAGGAATGACATACCGTTAAACAATCAAACTCCGAAATGAAATTAAAAAGTGTTCAGAATCAAGAAAGAGGTAAAAATGAAGATTATTGTGTGTAGATGTTGGCGTTATTCCGGCCAAGATGTTTGAATTAGAGCTATCAAACTTGACGCATATATACTTTGTAAGGTGAAAAGTATATATTCATCTTTTATATACTTTTTACCTTACAAAGGTGAGGTAAAAGGCTTACCTTTTAAATATTGCACTTCGGGGGGGATTTAAAATAATTAATTTTTTTTTAAAAAAGTGATATTTTGATGTCTTTTCGTCATAACATCCGAAAGGTTAGCGGATAAAACTTTATACATCGTTTTAAGATCTAAATATCATGCCAATGATGGTTTATTTTACATACATCTTTTTCTATTTTGGTTAATCAAAAATATTTCAAGCATATTTCGCAACAATTTATTTTGTTTTTGAATCAAAACTGAAATCCTTTTTCATTGTTGTTTTTCGATTCAATAATTTTATTTTGGCTTTCTTTTCCATTGTCCTTAACGAACTCAAGAATATATAACCTTTTTTTTTGCTTCATATTGAATTGTTAGTTCTCAGAATAAAAAACACAATTAGTAGAATTTTTGTATTTTATTTTATTCTACTGCTCGTTTTTGCGATTTCATTGGATGTATGAAGATATACCCCGAAAATCTAGAAAAATGCACAGATCAAAGAAGAGAATATTGTAACGTTTCTAAAAAATAATATTACTTATATATATATATTATATATATATTGGTAATAAGGCAATCCTTGTGGATCACCTAGTATATCACAAGGCTTATAGAAGTAAGTGCGAACAACTACATACTTAACAGATAAAAATAAAGATGAAAACAACAACAACAAAAAAACGAAACTTAAGAACAAAACAAGACTAATTAAAGACTGAAGTAACAAAAAGATAATAAATTTACTGAATGAGAAAAAGGCCATTTTGTGGTCGACCAAAACATGGAAACTTAATGTTACAGGCATAGAGATCCACAACAAAATCCCTTTTCACTTCAGAAAGCTTGGAGCAGCCAAAAGCTAGTTTTACTTACATTATATATTACATATATATCAATCAGGATTAAATCTATCTATCTATATATATTGTTGAGAAAGAAATCAAAACCAAATTACACAAAAATATTGAATTGAAATTTTTAGACGCCGTAAGTTAGTTAGCCGCCGTTAACGAGCCTACTGGTCGTCAAAGGCGGCTAGTAAAGAGATAAAATCCCAAATCTCTTGTTTCTGTACTAAGCTCAGTACGATTTCAGTACGACGATTGCACAAGGACGCCTCGTACTGGAAAGTGCCGCACGTGCGACAAGGTCTGCTGCGCGCTTTAACAGAAGAGTGAAACTTGGCGAAAAAAATACATAAATAATAACAGTTATGGTAAAGAAGGTGGGGGAGAAGGAACGCTCATCATTTCATTCGCTTGAGCAATGATTTGTAAAGTCGACATGGGGGGAGAGCTGTATATTATGGTCACAGGGTTACGACATTATCGTGACGCGGTTATCCTCCACTTCACAGTTAGGGTCGGAACCCGCAGCCAACGGAATGGGAAGGGCGAAGCGACATTTCGCTGCTAATCAGCCTTGGAGCGAAAATCGTGGGTTTTTTTCCTGCATATAAAAACCACTACGTAGCGCATATACACAGTCATAAAACTTTTCTTTTTTGAAAATGAATAGATTTATTTAAATAATTTTTTTCAGACTTATCAAATTTTATATTTATCTGTTCTATTAATAAAGGCAAATGCGCGTGAGTATAGGAACGCTATAGAAAATATTGTTAATTCTTGAACGACCCATTTGGGGTCTAATGTACTTAAAAAGGTATAAATAAAAACCTCGGGGTGGTTTATATTTTTTGAAATTTCAAAAAATATAAACCGCTATGAAATATTGCTCTCGTGTGTGTGTGTGTGAGAGAGAGAGAGAGAGAAGTAAGAATCAAGTGAAAGTTTTGGCGGTTTATTATAAAAATAATATGTCATAAAGGAAATTTAAATTAGTAAAATGAATCTTGGCGCTCTTTTTTTGAAATTTCAATTGATTAAATATCAAGAGAAATTTTGACCATTTTACGCCACTACTTTTTAAAATAATATGTGACAAGTGAAATTTGAATAAGTAAAATGAACCTTGGCGTTGCTTTTTAAAACTTCAATTAATTAAATATCAAGTGAAATTTTGGCGTTTTTATTCAGTGTTAAAGTAATATGCGACAACTGAAATTTAAATAAATAAAATGCACCATGACGCTATTTTTTGAAAATTTAATCAATAAAAAATATGCGAAATGTTTTCACACGATCATTTATAAAAAATAAAGAACAACGAGATAAGATGAATGTTTCTCTGTTCTGTTCGTTATTTTGAAAATAAAATATTACAGTGCAAAACAGAATAGATTATGAAATAACGACACTTCTTAAAATGCACATCTTGGAACATTTTTTTTTTTGAAATTTTAACTGAGAATTTATTGTTCACAATTTTAATAAATGAAATTTTGATGGTTTTCTTTGTGATACTTCTTAAAATAATGAACAGAACAGGTTAAGATTTTTATACTTTCTTAAAATACAAATGCTGTTTTTTTTTTTATGAATTTAATATCCATGCAAATTTTTGCAATTGTATTGTATATATTTATTATTGCAATAAAATTCAAATCTTTTTCATCGTTTCACTAACTATTTAATCCCTGAATTTCATCCATTTTTAAAAATCAAGGAAGAAGCACCCTAATATCTGTTTAGCTTAGTTGCAAACTTAACCAAAATTTCCGATTGGTTAAAAACGAAATGATGACTGGGGGCAATTAGTTTATAATGAATTTCTCTTTAGTTTGGGTATTTCAGTATTCAGACAGGTATAAAAGAATTAACAATTCTATTTAAGAAACATAGAATATGAATATTATATCGTTTAGCCTAGACTATAATATACCAATAGTAATTCATTTCTATGCAAGATTCCTTGATTCGTTATGGTGCGCGATGATGTTTTTCCTATTAGGTAGTTGTTTAAGGCTGAAGTTAAGTTTTTTTTAACGTTATTGTTTAGTTAACAATTAAACGTATTTATAGAATTTTAAAATTATTAAAAGGATTATTAAAATGTTAGAACATATTATAACTTTGCAAAATATAATATGTCAAATTAATATCTGTTTCATAACTTTCATTTAACTATTGCAATATTTGTTAGCAAAGAAATAAATAACATCTTTTTAAATAGTAGTATTTTTAATATTATAGCATAAACACGCTTGAATACGGCCTAGTCAGGGATTCTAATGCGTGAATAGAATATTAATTAAGTGGAATTATTAAAATTAATTCAGTTGTTCTTAAATAATTAATTAATAAGTTGTACACTCTAAAACAATATTTCGAAATGTAAAATAAAATGGATCAGTTTATTAAAAGAGACTCTGTCTAGGACCCCAAAATTTTTGAACTCGCCACTGACTACTTAAAGTCCCCTAATATTGCAGCTATTAATTAGTGTCTGAAAAGTAAAGAAATTAAATTATATTATGTCGTACTATTAGATTCTTCCAAACAGATACCTGAAAGTGGCTTACAGATACATACAACAAAGACAAAATACGCTGCATTTCCCCCTTTTTTTTTCATGACTTTATTTCGCCTAGGATTTTCGGTGACAAAAAATATAGGCACTAAGAATTGTCTGTTTTGTTTTCTAAAAATTGTTGTTTAGTTTCAATGCTAAGGAAGAATATTTATGACGTAATTTTTGTTTACCTAACCTATAATGGAAAGTCGGCTACATGTACTATATCATATAATAATTCATACGAAATACAACGGTTTAATCAGTTTGGATATGCTCTAGTTTAATAAAATCTTCAATGGATATACCGATATTTAATTTATTTATAACTTTCCTAATAAACTCTTTGGATTTTCTTTAAATCATTGAAATGTTTGAGAATTTGGAATTACAACTTCAAATGAGGCTCATCATTTTTTTTTGCTGTTGAATTTATTATAACTAAAGAGCCTTATTTTATTACAACTAATCAGAAATTAAAATTAAGTTTCTTTGGTGCTTCCCACATAAAGTTAACATATGCAACGTATTTACTTTCTATTGAAAATCAAACTCGACATTTTTACGTTTCTACCGTAAATAATTTTAGATTACATGTACTTTCGAAAACAAAAAAAGATTATAATTTATCAAAAGATTATTTCAGAAACTTATCCAAACCAACAGGACATCGGTTTATCCGTCCATTTAAAGATGTCTTGTATTAGTTCGTATAATTTTTGAGCTAAATAAGGCGTAACATGTGAACTATCCTATTAGAAAGGAGAATAGGGGAAAAAATCAAAAATTAGAATTTACGAAGACATTTTAAAATTTATTAATGTAATTTATATGAAGTTAGAATAAATCCATATCACTCAATGATTCAATGTTTCCAAGATTTAATGCATAGAAATTCGATAATATAAATTTAATACAACGAAAAACTGATGTATCCTAAATTATAGCAGTTTTCACAGCGAGCACAAATCTCTTTAGAACACGATTAAAAACAGAGATACTGTTTGTTCTAATTTTCTGTCCCAGAAATTTTGCGGTTTAAACTTTGGACGGAATCCCACTTCTTTTGTTCTAGTACTTAAAAGTAATAATCTAGTTTCGTTTAACTAGCAGCTTTCTTTCTTTAATGCGAAAAGAGTGTATTTGATCGATTTATCCTTCATAGAAAATATAGCTACCTAATTCCTTTAAAAATCTAGAAATGAAAATTATGGATTTATGTATACATAAATAAAAAAAAGAATCTTTTTTTAAAGTCTTCACATCGACGGCTTGATAGATTATTGAACCTTGCCTGGATTACTTTAAGAAATTTTTTTAAATAAAAATATAAAAAGATTAAGATGAGATGAGCTTCAGATTAAGCTCAAGAAGTATTGACTTATTTGCTGAAGTAGTAGTAATATAGAAATGGGTATTTCTTAAACAAATATTGAACTGATTTTTTAAAAATTTCTTAATTTTGTGGATAATTTTTATGATATACAAAGCAGGTCACCTCGCACTATCATTTGAATCGTTATTTGATATTGAAATTCCCAAGATTAAATATTTAAAAATGATATTACGCTGTTTTCTAAACTATTTTGAATATTTTGAGAAAGATTTAAAAAATTCTTTTCATAAAAAATATTCAATACTCAAAATTTCAGTTTTACTTAGAGACTGGGCTATTTCATTCACATATGTTTTTGCTGGGAAAAAATAATAAAATTGTTTTAATTATAATTTAAAGACATTTGGCTTTGGTAGGAAGAAATAGAATGCTTGTTTTTCTTTTTTCAATGATTCATTACAAGTTACAGACTGAAATCCGTAATAAGTCTTGATTAGTTGCAGCTGATATACATTTAGAAATGAAATATTATATGTTAAATTAAAAACAATATTAATTTTTTGAAGGAGATTAAAAACTACACTTTGCATTAAATTTATAATTCTCACATTTCTTATTAACTTTCTGATTTTTTGCGTCATATGTAGAGAATATACGTTGCTTATAAATTCTAGAATTAATAATCGAAATTCCATTAAAACTTTTTAAATATAGGTAACGTTTTAATAAATATATTGTTTTGTAAAAGCATTTTTGGAAGTCTGCTCAATCGCTCAAAGAAATAATCCTCTAAAAGATTCACCATTACAGTTTAAATGAACTACAATAGGAAAAGTTGATAGACATGAAAAAAATCTTATGGGTTTTTATATTAACAATATAAATAGAACCACGTAAAAGAAACTAAACAAGCATGAATAAATACTTATTCACTTTCTATCTTTTTAAAAAATAGTACACTAAAGATCGCAGAACATAATTATAGGAAATACCAACATAAAATATCGTCAAAGGATTAAAAATTATTACATTAAATTTGAATTCTTGTAGGTTATAGCTTCAAACGAAATGGATATAAGATTCAACGGAAATTTTAAATAGAACCTCTTTAAAAAATATTACATCATTCGTTAGCCACCACCTTAACCTTAGTCACCTCGTTAACCACCTTACTTCGCTGTGATTAATGGTTGCTAAAAATTTAAATAATTTCCTCAGCAAAGAATTTTTAAGCGTTCAATTTTGTTAGACACAAAATTTACATCGTTTCAAACGCTTAATCTGTTCTTCTCATTGTGTTTTGCATTATCCTTAATTGTTGCCTACATTAGTTATGTCACAGGAAAATACAATAGTTCTTTAAAATTTTTCAACAACAATTGATTCTGGACTTTAATTTTAAGTGCAAGCCGTATACTGAAACCTACTCAAAACGGCAAAACAGCTAGAACTCAATACCTTGATTACAATAATATATATAAAAAAGTCAGGATCTTATTACAAATATGTGAATTATCTTAATTTCACTTTAACAAAGAAATGTATTTTTGTAAAATATACTTAAAATGTTTAACTAAATTAATTGAAAATAAGAAAAATTATGCTGCAAAAAATATAATTTTAAACTGTAAAAATTATTTTTCTACAGCGTTATCATCGGAAGTTATGACGAAAACGAGATAAAATTGAGGATAATTTTTAAATAATTAATAATCCAAAAAAAGGTCCCAAAGTACACATTTCTACCTACTATAAACATCTGTGCAAAGTTTGGAAAATCTAGATTTGGTCTTAAGAGGCGCTAATAGATATTTTCATCTTTATTATTAGCAGAAATTGTATACTCTAACTAAACTTCTTCTTGACTAAAAACAAGATACGGTAATTCAACTTCAAATTTAAATACGGAAACTAAAAATTATCATATGAAATTAAAAATTGGTGTTACATGTTAGTATTTAACGTCTCACATTAATTCAGTTGATTATTGTAATAGGATAATTCAGCTAATTTTAAAATAACCATTATTATAATGAAAAAATTATAACACAATGGATTTTCGAGTTTTTTTTAAATATTTCATTAAATAAAATTTTATTTCAATTAACCTTCTTGATAAACAGTTTTCATTTTGTTTCAAGAAAATAAAAACATTTATAGGTTGCTGAAAGTGATATGTATGTTTGAGAATTATGAATTGTTATTCTTAGTCTTTCAGTTGAATAAAAGTGAAGAATATTTACTGTAAAAATGCTATTATTGGTAAATTCATTATTTCTAATATTTTTAATCAGTTATTTTTAATTGTCAGAAAAAATCAAACGGTTTTATTTAATTAAATTCGAAAAAAATTGAATGAAAACATTGTTTACGTCTTGTTCTACATCGACAAAGATAGAAGAACAAAATTCGTTTATAGGGATGTCATTTTCGTATCATCAATAATCTTACAAAATATAGCGAAACACATTATAGTTATAGTTTTGTACTGCTAAAATTATTTTTTTGTACATAAATAATACTGTATTTTTCAAAAATCTGAAAAGATCCTATGATTTCACATTTCATCCAGGTATTCAAAAAGTTATTAAATTTTGACAATAACAAGTTTTAATAACAAACGAAATACAGTATTTTAATTAACTGCAAAAAATAATTTTTAAGAGTATTCAATTAAAATTAATAGTTCAAAACTAATTTCATAAATATTGTAAAAATATTTTCCTTTTATTTCATTCGACAAACTTCATCATATCAAAAGTTTGCTCGACGATTGTTTTAATCGACTTGCTCATAAACTTTCATTATATCAAAAGTGTTTGTAAAATATTACTCAAGACACTGATTATTATCGAGAATTCACAGGTTATAATAAATAAAATACTAATTTAAGCTAAATTAAAACTGAGATAAAAAAAAATCAGTAACTGTGAATATGTAAATATGAAACCATTTAACAAATTACTTAAATTTAAATTTTTAAATTTTTTTCAGCTCTAGCGAAACAAAAGACGAAACTGCAATGGAAAATTCTGACTCTAAGAAAATAATTCAATAATTACTTTTGTTTTCTAGTTAAACTCCCTTGAATAAATCTTCCTTCAAATTTTTCTTTCACTTTTTCCTTTAAAAATGCTTTGTTTACATTAACTAGTTTATAATATTACACTAAACTATTTGATGTGGATAAAATTGCTTTATTGTATTTTGTGTTTTAAGAAAAATAACAAAACAACATCTTCCGAAAACGAGTCCTATTCTAAAGAAGTTGGTTTTTGAATACAATAAATAGATAGCAGAAAGCTGATGAAAAGTTACTAAAAGAAATATAAACACCTTGGTTGGTTAATTTCGGAAAATAGCATAAAATTATTTATTAAACTATTACCGAAACTAATAATTATGGCTAATATATGCTCTATACAATTTTTCGTGGCATATGATTTCTGAGATTTAAACATACGTAAACAATAATCAGATGTAAACAAAGTGTAGATAATGAAAGATAAAATCTATTTACATATGATTTTCAATGGGAAATTTTTGTCGTTTAATAACAAAAGATCCCTTAAATCATGAAAAACAATTTATATTTCTTTCAGCAAGAAAAGTTTCGAAGAGTCCATTTCTTTAGCTTACCCCCTTCTTCCCTCTTTCAATCACTACAATATCTTACCATTAATAATTATTTCTTAGAAAAAAATAAAAACGGACTTACCCAACATTTTACTAAGATCTGCATTGTGCAGGTCAGGATTCTCATCGGCCAAACGTTTTCTTTCCACTTTGGCCCACACCATGAACGCATTCATCGGACGCCGGATTCTCTGTTCCTGGTTAGCGCGCCCCTTGCCTCCACCAGACGGCAACTCCGGCGGGGATTCCACCGTCGCCGATCCGTCCACCACGTCTCCGTGGGGCGGAGAACTGCCGGACTCCACATTTCCAGACACCCCACTACCGTCACCATAGCGACTCAATTCAGCGCCCGGATTCGTTTCCATAGTCACTGAGCCGGAGTTTATCCTCTGGAGCAATGTTGTTCCATATGATCCCGCACCGTCCGGCAACCAACCAGCAGCAGCATGATCGTCCGGCACTCCGTAAGACACCGGATAGTCCTGCTGGGGCGGCCATCCCCTTGCGTAGGGAGACCCGTAATAATCAGCACCGGGGCCTGACCCAGACTGCTGGGGTGGTTGCTGTTGCCGGGACGTTCCCGGACTCCCCCCATAGTCACATCCGGGCGATCGGTGGAATACGTCCTGACCCATCATCGCCATGGCATCCTGGGGTGGATAGGGCGATCCGGGGTCCTCCTGCTGGTAAGCGGCCATGGCTTCTTCTAGCAGGGGCAGATGCATACACTTGACCACGGTTGTTGCATTCGCCGTTTGCAGCAGCGAGCGAGTGTGGATGCGAGATGCAACAGGTTCGAGCGACTCTTTTCCTTCTGTGATCGGTTCTGCCGTATCGGAGAGAGAGGGGCCGCGAGGCACGACGGGAGATCTCGAGGTAGAACTTTTTCAGCCAATCGGAAGGTGGGTCTCTCTCGCCAGGTGAGACGGACGATTTCATTCAACTCTCGCTTCTCTCCTCTTGGGTTTCTTAATAGCGTTACGTAGGTGGCAGATGAAATGAATCGGATGAAACACCGCACCGTAGGGGTGGAGGGGGGGGGGGGGGCCAACAGGGGCGGGGGGGGGGGGGCAGGAATCACAGGAGATCTTTGTTTGTATTTTCATCGTTATAACTTTTTTTTTGTTTAGGCAGATTACTTTTTTTAAAAATGGTTCACGTCATTGGTGGTTTTCTGTAGAAGATATCGAAATGTAGATTATGCAGAAAAATGAGCTCGTCTGGGTGCTCGTATGTGGAAGCATTTTACCAAGCGAAAGCAATACCTAAAACGTAATGAGATAAACTCTATGTATTTTTCGTAATTGGGGAGTAAGAAGAATTAAACAGCAATATGATTCAGTTTGCTCTATAAAGATTAGAAAGCGAGTACATTATTGAGAGAAATTTAAGTAAATGAAATATTGTTATCATTTTTATGAAATATCCTTAAAAAAAGAAAATGAGACATAGATGATTCAGACATTTCATCTTACAAAAACTTCTGCAACATATGAAAAAAAAAAATTGAAATCTGCTATGCCTATTTCAATGTATCATGCCGGAACATAATTTCTTGAGCGGCCAAGCATAGCAGTGTTAAAAAGATTTTTATTAAAGTTTAAAGAAAGCATCTCATAAAAGGTGCCGGATTTGCAAATGTATGGATTATTTAAACATTCTAAACAACTTTTTAAAATATTTTTATTTGGTTTGAAGAAAACTTTCATAAAGTTAAAAAAGCTGAAAAAAATCATTTCAACAAAAAAGTGGCAAATTGGAGATTAAAAAAGTCTTGATTTCGAAATTGTAGCCATTTATCAATATTTTTGAGTTTCTAAGCCCTATTTTTTAGAAAATAAAAATTTTTAAATTTTTATTTTTCGCCTACGGTTTTTGTTGACGCCAAAACCCTCATCCCCAAAACAACATCATGTTCTGACATGATAATAAGGAAAGTGTTAAAAGCATGGGAAATTGGATGTAACTTCATAAAAATATTAGAAACATACGCAGTTTACTCAAATTAATCATTTATATTAGCAATCAAGTTTACATTTATGCAAAGGATGCAGGGCCCATATTGAATCAAATAAATAATTTTATAGCAGTGATCATCCTTCTTTGGAGCTCATCTAAAATATGTGAAATAAAGAAATTTAAGCATTGAAGTACAGAGTCGAAAAATTAAATAATTCAATTAAAAAATATATAATAATGGTAAAGTTAATCAAACATCAATTTCTTTTTTTTTTAGTTGTTAACTTTCAACTTAAAGATTTAATATTATTTTGTAAATCTCATTTACTTCAATGATTCAAAAGGGTTAAAAAAATGTCAATTTTTATATCTGTAAAATTTATTATACTTAGAAAATTAATTAAAACTATACAAGTTTAAAATAAAAAAACGAATTATTTAAAATATAAATAAAAAAATATCTGTTTAATTTTCTATTAATATCGTTATAAAATATTTTCTCCATTAATTTTATGTTAAGATGTCAACATCAAGAACGGCCTAGTGACTAAAATATTAAAATGGCATTTTGTTTTTGTTTTTCTCTTTATAATTTTAAAGTACCTTCTTACTTTTACAATATATTTTATGTATAGACTAAGAACTATTTGAAAAAAAATGGTTTTTCTAGGGAATATCAGTTTATTTGAAAAAATCACTAAGGAAGTTTAACAAGTTCTTTAAAAAACTATATAATGGTTTATTTTAGATTTTCAAATTTTATAAATTAAAAAAAAATGTAAGTTATTATGATAGATTAATAATAAATGAAATCAAATCGTGCTAAATTACTTCATCTTCAGTTTTTACAATGGATGGAAATCTATTTCAAGAAAAATATGAAATTTCCTTATGAAGCTTTTATGAAAAAATTCAAAACTTATTTTTAAAAATCAGCTTAAAATTAAAAGAAACATAAAAGCTGATTCAATTTTTAAAATGATTAATGAATCGATGTGCTCTGTTGAAAAACAAGAGAAATTTATTTTCTTACCTCTGAAAATTTGTTATTGAAATAGACATATTTTATTGAAATTTTTTAAAACTATTTTTATTGCATCAATAAATTTGTTAAAATTATCGAAAACATTTCTTATTGCTTAAAGCAAGGAAAAAGATAGAAAAATATTTTTCTAAAAAATGAAACAACTTCCTTATTTCTCCGTTATCGCAGTTTGTCGCAAAAATTAATTAACATGTTTTGTTCAAAATGGCAAAAATTTCTTCCTCTTTCTGTCATTAAAATATCAACAAATCTCTCATTTTTAGGCTTTCATCGCCTTTCAATCTTTTCATTAATTTTCTTTCTATCAGGAACAAGACCTGTAGGGATTTTAAAGAAATTTATATTTTTTATTGACCTCTCAATGGTAATGACTCAGAAAGTCATATATATATATATATATATATATATATATATATATATATATATA
>JAOUZG010038877.1:934859-953674 GCA_026289955.1 Argiope argentata | reverse complement strand
AAAAAATTTTTATTATCACACTCAGTAGATAGTGCAATCATTCATATTTCTTTGTTCCATTAAACGTAGAAATGTTAATTAAATTCCATTAAGTGCTGCAAAATACATGTTTACGATGAGCAAATTGGTTTCTAGAATGAATGTTTTCATATCTATATTTGTTTATCACTGAGAGAAAAAATATTTCGATATATGTGATAAAGACCTGTTAATTTGTTATTTTCTTCTCTTTTGAATTAAATTTTTTAACATGCCTATATTAAATTGATCAAATATAACAATCATACCTAATAAACCGTTTCGAACTATCTATCATTATGAAGAAACAACATTGCTCCGTATCTGTGAAAAATTCTTCTAAATCTGTTTTGTTCTTTCCTCAAGCATCGTAAGATAGTTTTCGAAAATATGTTACAAAACTGACAGGTTGAAGTGGCATTGCTGATGAAATGTCTTTATCAAAGAACCAAATTACAAGTCTACTTAATTCTTGCCATCAGAGAGTAATATCTAGATGTTTCTAGTATACTTCTTAATTTTTTGCACCATTCCTATCTATTTTGGATATGTTTTCCAAAGAGTGTTTATTATGAAACATTTTACAAACTTTTAGAAAGTAAGGAAAAATATATTTATATATTTGTTCTTTTTATTAATATGATTGAGTATCTGTTCTACGTCACTACGATCGGTAGTATTTTTTTAATATATCATAAAATACTTTTTTTTTTTTAATTTTTGAACAAAATACACTAAAAAAACAAATTTAAAAAAATTCTCTTTTTATTTCTACAAAGGGAATTAATTTTGCTTTTTAATTTATGCAAATGGCGTAAATAACTCTACAAAGACAATAAAGATAAATAATCGTATAATTAAATTTACTATAAAATGAAATCTGCTATGCATATTTCAATGTATCATGTCAGAACTTAATTTCTTGTACTGTTCAACACCACGAGCTCGTGCAAATTAAATTATTCTTTTATTCATTTTAATTGTTTGATTGAAGGAATAACTTAAGTATTGCAAACGATCATAAAAAACTTAGTCACGTATTGATTGTTTAAAAAAATATAGCATTTTCTATTTATTTCATTTCACATAATCACGTGCTCAAAAGGACATTTTTCTAGGTTTTATATGCTGTAGTCATTAAACTATTTTTTAAATCGGATCTTTTGTAGATGCAATGGCAACGTGTTATTAGAAACTGATTTTTTGAGATACTCGTGCGGATAGTAAAATTTTTATTTTTCGCCTACGGATTTTTGTTGACACCACAAACCTCATTCCCAAATAAAAACCATGTTCTGACATGATAAAAATTAAAAGAAGAAAGTACTTAAAAAATATGAAGAAATTTTTTTTTAAATTTTTTTTATTATTGTTATTATTATTTTATTATAAAGACACCTGAAGCAACAGCTTTCTGGCTTAAAAGCGTAAAAAATTATTTATTCAAATGTTTGCAGACAAAGATCAACAATAATCTAACCATTTTATTTTTAAATATTGGGATTGTATTGACAAATAGCATGAAAATTTCAATTGTTTTCGCATGATGAAGTATTAAAACTTAAGTAATATCTTTTTAAATGAACAATTTTTTTTGTCTTGTTCGGAAAGTGCAAAACATATTAAGAGATTACTAAACCAAATTCAAGCAAACAAAATAAAAACAATAATAAAAATGAACTTAAAAAAAAACGAACGATAATAAAGACAAACAAATTTAGACGAGTTTGTTAGATTTTTTTTAAAGAAGATTTTTATAAAAATCACAATTTAACAAAAGAGCATTTAAAGATATAAAACAGCAATAAAAATTATATTCCGAGAGAACAATAAAATGTTTTAAACTTCTCAAGGAATGAGCTTAAGAAGAAAAAATTCAAACAGTAAAGAAAATGTTTCGTAAATTAAGATAAATGTATAAAGTATTATTCGATATTTTGGCAAAAGTCTATTTTACGGGGGAAGCGCATTGTTTATTTTTACTGCAAACCTTTAAAAATTTTAGTTCATCCATCCATAGTGAAAAAATTTACATACATTCCAAATATATTAAATGATGGTGTAAAATCAAAATTGAAATTTTCGAAAAGAATTCATATGATCTCATAATTAGAATGGAAATATAACTAACTGTCCATACGTCCGTGCCATTTAACTTTATGTTGTCTTATTTTAAACTAATGTATCGTCCTTTTATGTCATGTGAGAACATAATATTGTTTTCGTTATGAATCTTTGAATAATTGAAGACAACGAATAATTGAAGCTCGAAATCGCGTAGGCAATGAAATGGTTCATCAGCATCTTTTAATCGCATATATTTTTACCTGCTTTTACCATTATTGCATTATTATTATATATTATGCTTCTTTGAAAGCATATGCGTTTTAAAGATGTTTAACTGCTTTTACCAGTATTGCTTCTTGAAACTGGTGTAATCTATTTAATGACTGAAAAATTCTAATGTTCTCATATGATAACTTAAAATTTGAATTGCAGATTTTCCCCCCCCCCTGCAAAATATGCAATGAGTTTCAGAACTAAATTGGCACGAAGCATTTTTTTTTATCAACAATTCGTGATAACTTTTATATTTAACTTTCTCATAGATAATCTAATGGGTTTTTACTACTAAACAACATTTGATTATTAAATTTTTTTTATCTATAAACGCTATTTGAAATAAACTATCTTCATCAAATACGTTTTATGGTAGTGACATAATTTCAACAATGAAAAAACATAATTTGCTATTTTACTTTTTAAAAACCATTTTATTCTAAGAACTTTTATAATCTACAAATCAAAATATTTTTCTATACGTTTAGGAACTAAACAAAAAAGTTTTAAATTTATAATTTTCATTTATTTATTTTGAGAATACAGTTTTTATGATATTTTGATATTGTATAAATTACAACGTGTTGTTTACTGAAGGCGAGATGGGAAGTGTGAAAATTGCTTACATTTATTTATTGAATATTGTTATGGCAATAAAATTTGAAAATGTGGAAAATAAATATAATATGGAAGCTGTATACAGTTATTTATTATTTGACGAATCTATTTTGATTACTGATTCTTAAATGATGGATTATATTTTGAAACTATTGACAGCATTTTATCAACATTCTTTCAATATTTAATTTTTGCATTATTTTATGTAAATTCCTTTTTTCCACAAAAGAAAATAAATAAACTAAGAAGCAAAACTTGTGGAACGCGAAATAGGACATAAAGTAAATTGTTTTAAAATTAGTAACGGATGCAATTAAACAAGTTTTATTCAATCAAGTATTCATTCAATTTTTCAATATACATTTTTGAATAATATCCTAACTTGAAAAATGAAATTTATGTTCTTTCATTACTAAAAGGGAGTAGGAATGGTGCCCTTGAAATTTTCTCGCATATTTTCTTATGAAAATGTTATTCCTCACTTCTTATAAGTAAAAATGTGTGCATTTGGGAAACACAGTCAGTTTTAATAAGGGAAACTTTTAATAACCAATATTTTTGGATAATCAACTGGTTGCCAAATATAGATAGAAAAAAAGAAGGAAAACAACGCAAAGTTTTAGCTAACATGCCAAACTGAAATGAAGCTAGAATATAATTTTTATCTCTCTCTATTTTATGAAATTGAGGTTACCAGTAAAATTTACACTTCTTAATATAAAGCCATCTTTAAAAAATTACAAGATTTTGAATTTTTTTAAAATCTTCATATATATTTGGAGATGTAAGTGCAATCCCAATGGAATATTTTTGAGGAATTGCGATCCCTTGACTCTAATAAAATCCTCCGATAAACATCGCAGCAAATCTATTAAAATTAATTTCAGGTTTTAATTTTTACTGACAAGTCAAATTACTCTGATGCTAAAATATAACCTTTTTTTCTGTCTGAGGCATTTGAGATTACCTGCAAAACTAACATTTAATAACTTTTTTTTCATTCAATTCTTAATATCAGTTCACACTCTTCTTATATATATCTTGTTCAAATTTTTAATCGTTAATAAAATACTTTTTTTATTCATCTGCTCAAGTACAAATGCATTTCTTTTAAACTTGTAGTGGATGACACTCGATGTTAATAGTTTTTTTTATTTTCAAATATTAATTCCTTAATTTAATTTTTAATATTTTAAAGAAGAATTTTAACAGTTTGTAATGAAAATTGAAATCAACAGGTAGTAGCTCAATCGGTAAAATGCGAGGATTTCAGTATTTTTCACGTGTAGGTGAAGAATGTGAGCGCAATTCTTGCAAAAATCAATAATATTTTTGATAAATTATTCATATTCATTGTAATTATTTAATAAAAAGTAACCAAGCATTTTTTTTCTTTGTTGACCTAAGTAGGAATTGGCTTAACTTTTTATATTATTTACTGTATTCTATATCGTTTATATCTATAAAAGTAAATGTTTAAGTGTTTGTGAATTTCTTGAGTCTTGAGAAATTTATTGTAATTATAACCATAAAATTTTACTAACAGGTTGTTGTAATAACTTCTCAATCACCACTAAGTCCAAATTTTTAAAATTTGATGCTGAAAATTAATTGTTGTAAATATTTAATATCCTAATTATTTAATTATTGTAATAGCTCTTAAAAAAGGTTTGTGAAGTGTCTGAGCTAGAAGTCAGACTTATGCCTTACTGTCAGAAGCTACTGCACCCCTCCTTCCGTTGTAAAGGGGAACACGAGAACAACAAACGTAATTATTTAACAAAAAGTAACTAAAATAAGTAGGAAGTGATTTTAAAATGATCTTATTTTACTTGTTAATGTATACGGCCATCTTAAAACAATTACAAGTTCTTAAAAAAATTTTAAAATCTTATCTCTACATATATTTGGAGAAGTGAGAGTTTATCCAGTATCTATTCTTGAGCAATCGTGACCCCTCGGCTCCGATTAAAATCCTCCAATAAGCATCTCAGCAAATCTATCGATCCCAAAATAAACATTTAATTAGAAAGAAACACCACTATTTGCAGCTCTTGAAACTCAATCTGTGTCTCTCCCTTATCTTCCTCTCGAGAATTGTCACTCAATGTTCTGATCATCCCCCCATTACCGCCGGGCGCTGTAATAAGGCAACCGCATCGCCGGCGCCTCCAGTTCTGCGTGCCAGTCGATCAGGAACGCTATCGAGGAAAACAAAAGGCGCAGAGAGAGTCCAGTGCAAAAAACAATCCCCTTCACACTGTGACAAGATAACCAGTCATAATTCGGCCCGGCGCGATCACCGATTCTCAAGTGCTGCAAGGAATCCTCGCCGTGTTTGTTTCCTCTTCAGGTGAGCTTATCGGAGAGCTATCGATAACTTTTCTTATCTGGAGAGCAAAATACACACGCTTAAGAAACACACAAAAAAGCTTTTTATACATGTTATTATTATATGGATTGGTGTAGCACTTACTCGACGATCAAAAGAATACAAAAGGCATCTCGTTTCACCGGAGTTGGTTCATTGAGGCGTGATTTAGATGGCTGGAAATGGAGGATTCGTTCCTGGGTTATCGATGCAGTTGGTTTTTGCATTGGGGGAAAAATTACACAGTCTTAACACATTGCCTACTGCATGAATCACATGAGATTCGCATTTATTTTCTAATGAGATTGCTTATTATCTGCTACTGTTAAAAAGTTTCACAATAAAGGGTATTCTAATTAGATTGATCATCCAAAATCACATGCATGAGTTAACAGCGAACATGTTAAGACCCACACAATTTTTTTTATTTCTATATGATTTGTGAAACATTTACTCGAGCTTCAAAAGAGCACAAAAGGCATCTCATTTTACAGGAATTGGCTCATTAGGGCGCAATTTTCAATATTTTGCTGATTGTGAAAAGAAAGTTCGTTCCTGGGTTTTCGATGTAGCCGGCTTCGCATTTGGGGAGAAAATTACTCACTCTTCACACATTGTCTATTGCATGAGTCACCTGAGATTCACATTTATTTTCCAATGAGATTGCCCATTCCCACAGTTAAAATGTTTCACAATAAAGGTTATTCTAATTTGATAGATAATCCAAAATCACATGCATGAGCTATAATAGCGAACATGTTAAGACCCAAACAAATTAATTATTTTTATTTATATATGATTTGTGAAACACTTACTCGAACTTCAAAAGAATACAAAAGGCATCTCATTCTACAGGAATTGGCTCATTGGAAAGAGCGATTTTCAAGATTTTGCTGACGGTGAAAAGAGAGTTCATTCCTGGATTTTTGATGCAGCTAGCTTTGCATCTTCATAGCAAAATACACATTTAACACAAAGCATAATGCGTGAATCAACTGTGATTCATATTTATTATTTTAATGAAAATATCCATTTTTTTGCTTGAATTAAGATATTTTCCAAAAAAAAGGATTCTATTTAGACAGGTGATTCGAAATCATATGCTCGAGTTATAGCAGTAAGCATGTTAAGACCCACCAAATTAACTTTTTAAATTCATGCATGATTTATGAAACACTTACTCGAGCTTCAAAAGAATACAAAAGGCATCTTTAACGGAATTGATTCACTGGGATGCGATTTTCAAGATTTTGCTGACTGTGAATAAAGAGTTCATTCCTGAGTTTTCGATGCAGCTGATTTAGCAGTTAATAACAAAATACACACACTTAACACAAAGCATAATGCGTAAATCATCTGCGATTCATATTGAGTTTTTTTAACCACTTAGCATACGGATTTATTTAACCTTAATTAGATGACACATCCAATATTAAACATTTATTGTTATTTTAATTCATATAATAGTGTAACGAGTTTTAAGATAACGAAAAGTTTCTAAATGATTCTGGCATTTTATATAACTGAACACTTTCACTTAATTGCAAGTTTAAAATTAATAATTAAATAATTCGATGCACGTGTCAGAGACGTCATTGAATGTAAAGTGGTTAAAGACATTTTTTTTGTTGCTACAATTAAGTTGCTTTTCTAAAAATGAATTCTAATTAGACAGGTGATCCGAAATCACATGCACGCGCCATAGCAACGAACATATTATGAATAACACAAATACATTTTTTTTGTTGATATTATTTTTTCAATGTATTTCTAACCCTTGATCGAGCTTCAAAAGAATATAAAAGGTACTTCGTTTTACTGAAGTTAGTTCGTTGGTAAGGAATTGAAGCTTCGTTCCATGCTTTCAATAGGTTGGTTTTACTTCTGTAGAGAAAGTTATTCACGTCCAATACAAAGCATATTGCTTGAATCACATCCGATTCCTATTTATTTTTTAATGAGACTACCTATTCTCTACTACAGTTAAGATTCCTTTTCCAAAAAGGGAAAGGAATCTTAGCTGCCAAACCTTTCCAAAAACAGCAACAGAAAATTTTACCATTGCCTTTAAGAATGTAATCTTCATAATAAAAAAAATCATGATGAATCTGAATATACAGTGACTCAAAATGAAAATTATCAACATGCATTCCAATTTCCTATATATATTTAATCACTCAGGAATAAGTTACATGCAAATTCTTTTTACACAAAATAATTTACTAATTTACAGAGCCTTTCAACCAAACGACCTATTTTCTTAAATAAAATATAATTTTTGTTAAATTCATAATAAAAAATAAATAAAAAAGCAAAGTTTTAATATCAAAAGGAAAAGGATCCACCTTAATCAAGTAAATAAAATTGAAGCTTACCGACACCACTGCCTTCTTGTTGTACAATTCATGTGAAGCCATCTCTTTTGTGCTAGCTCTTATATTTTTTTCTTTAACCCTTTGCACTCCGAAAAGTAATTAGAGGCAAAACTATTCACCTATAACAAAGATTTGCTTATTGCTTTGAAATATAAATATACATAATTCTTTTGAGTCGAATTTCTTTGAAAAATTAATCTACGTCTCTTAACCATTATGTAGGTACTTTCTAACAATTAGATTTGAAAAATAAATAAATAAAACGTCAAAGTGATGCACAGTCTTGAATGTCGAGTCACACTCGACTTCGGACCGCAAAGGGTTAAGTTCCGCGAAACCTAACTTTATCATTTGACACGAAAACATTCTATTTCCTTTCATTTGCAAAATTTATGTTTTTTTAAAAGTCAAAATTCTTAATTAGAAAGCGTTGGGGAAATTATACTCGCGGGTTTTGGGTTGTTCGACCAAATATATGGTTTTATCCTGGCAATTATAATATTGTATACATTTTTCTTACAACACGAAGAACTTCAGCACAGATTTTTCAAGTTCCTTTTTCACTCGTACAGTTCAATTCAGTGCACTTAATTGAGGTGTTTTGCGAATCTGTATGGTCTCAGTGGCCTAGTGATCAGATCTCGGATCGTGAGCCGCAGGGTTTCAAATTCGAGATCCGATTCCACCGAAGAACCGTTGTGTAAGTGGGTTATTACACGTTAAATCCGCCAGGATCAAACGTCCTAGCCCTGGTGTAATATGGTGTGAAGAGGGGGGGATGCCAACTCAAGCATTGTCCTGGTCATCTGACGTGGTTCAAAAATACGAGGTCCGTCCCAAAATAAGTAATACCAGAAAGAATTAAATGTGAATAAGTAATACCAGACTCTCCCACTAGACACGAAGGCATACGGATTTGATGATGATGTTGTGTCCGCTTTTTGCCATGGAAAGAGGGGTGCAGTAACTTCTGAGGGTATGGAAACCTGAGTACCCGAGGGCAGAAGTCTGACTTTTAGCTCATAAGAGGATGAAACACACACCCACAAGCTTCCACAGCCCCTTTTTATGGGGAGGGGGCACAGTCACACATCTCACAGATAGAACACAGAAGAACAACCATGCCGGAACCGGGACTCACAGAAGACGAGAAAGACGCGCTACCTCTGTGCCAGAAAGTCGGCAGAACGGATTTAAACCAAGTAATTGAATGACCAGACCGCAATAGCAGTACTGGTGGGAACTGTGGGTGAGTCCGAAGAGCCATTACCGGTCACGATACAACTTTTCCCGTAGAAAGTACGTCCCGTCATCGATGGGATGTCCCTACCCCCACCTATTAGTGTACAATCCAGAGTGACGATATCCAACTACCATGCCGGATTCATCTCGTGAACATTTCGAGGTGCCCCCGCCCGTAGGTATTATTTGTGAATAAATAAAAATTATTCAAAGAAAACATCTGTTGAGTCACTTTCATTTTGACTGCCAATTTTATGCTTTTCTCTAAATTTAGGGTTCGGAAAAAAATGTATAATATTGAACTGAAATATACGATAAATTAAAATATAATAATAATAATAATTAGATGCAAAATTATTCACCTAATACAAAGATTTGCTCATTGCTATGAAAAATAAATACATATAATTCTTTTGAGTTGAATTCCTTTGAAAAATTAATCTACATCTCTTAACCATTATGTAGGCGTTTTTAACAATTAAATTTGAAAAATAAATAAATAAAATGTCAAAAAGATGAACAATCTTGAATGTCGAGTCACACGCGACATAGGATTAATTTAAATTTATGAATTATTTTTTTAGAAATGTAATTTTTTTGGTGAATCATTTTCATTTTGATCCATGCAGTTATATTCACATCAGTTATATGAAAATATATCAAAACATACACTTCTTTAACATTATCATACCAGATAGCAGCAAGAAGTTATCTGCCAAGTTATTAGATTATCATATGAAGACACAGTCAATCACTATCTGCAATTGCATAGGTGAATTATCAGTACAGTTTTAAATGCATAACAAATAATCATTAATGATCTCTGTTAGTAGAAAATTAAGCTTCGTGTTGTAGAAAACCATTTAAGATTACAAAATTAAGACAAGGTTCCCTTAAACATATATTAAAAGATAACTTTTCAAAGCTTATATTTAAAAGTTATTAAAATTATGAATAAGTAAAAAAAAAGTGCTTCATTGCGTTTAAATTTTTTTTCCATGAAGGAAACGACGATGTCAGAGTTTTGAATAGGTGCCCATATACTTTATCAAGGATTCCGAAAATATAAATCACAATGAAAGGTTATAGAAGGAAAAAAAAACTTGTCAGTGATAGATGCAGCATGAAAAAATAATTTAATTTGAATTCAACAAATCTATGAAAAAGAGTCAGAATATTATTTAAAAAAAAACGATGACAATTTTAATTAGTGTGGAGAAGTTATTCACAAGATTCAATATTTGATGAAACAAAGAAAATGGTTTGAATTTCAATGCAGCATTCTAATTAAAAGTTAAAATTAAGTTAAAATTTTTAAAGAATTACCAACATTCAGGAATAATGCACACAATTATTATATTTTTATTGTTAAAAAGACAATTCTTTTAAACATTGAAAATGTTTGAAAATTTCTTTTCGTGCAAAAATGTGGTAAGAAATTTTATTAATTAATTATTATTATTAATTGTTATTAATTAAGCATAATTTTTAAATCAAAGTTCAAAAATTAGATGTACTTTTTTAAACTCCAAGGAATATATGTGCCACATTTTCAAGCTTAGATCTAACGGTCAAACCTGCGGAGAACCAACACAGAAACACTCGCTCGCGCGCATTAGAAAAGGGCAAACAATTAGAAAAGGGCAAATATTTCTTTGAAATTAAAGGAGGAAAACTCCGCACGTCCACTTGCATCTCAGATTTTACTGAGCATATCAGACAACAATTAAATTATCATCCCGAATGATCGAATGCCTAAAAGGCATTCTAAATCTTCAGAAATCTGACATAACTTCAGTGTCTATATACCTATCAATTCGCGTTATTTTTTATTCAAAGAAAGCTTCAGTAAAAATCTATAACAAAATACAGAAAAAAAGTGTATCAAAGTTTTGTATGTGATAAAAACAATTAACAAAACTCTAAAATCTCTATTGGGGCATTTTCCTCTATTATTTCGAAGCGTATGTATATACCAGTTTCAATGGGAGAACATTTATTCTATTTTAAAATTAATGTTATCAATTTGCTAAACCTTCACATGCTAATTAGTTTTTTTAAAATCTACGTGTAAAGCTTATTTTTCTCTGAATGCTTAAAAGAATAATATAATAATATATCTAAGCTTGATACCATAGATGAATAAATATAAGCTTATTTTTATCTGATAAAAGAATTCTTAATTAGATTCATGTGTTATTTTTAAAGAGCTAAGTCTTTTTTATTTATATATATATTTTCATGGCCGGCGTTCTGCCATGAGGGTAGCACGCCTTCCCCGTAATTTCGTAGTCCCAGGATCGAGTCCCGGTTCAGGCATTGTTGTTCTTCCTCTGGGACGTGTGTGAATTGGCACCTTGTAACAAGAGGTTGTGATAACGAATGTGATGTATGAAGTAGTCATACTCTTGATCCTAATTGGTGCTACTGAAAAAACAAGAGACGTTCACATGGCTTAAATCGCTGACAGATTTGTCAGCAGACTTGTAAAGTTCCTTAAGTTAGAACAAATATGAAAATTCCCTTCAAAGTTTCAAATCTTTTTTTATCTTAAAAAACTATATATATACGTAACAACAGCTGCAACAGTAATAGCAATTTAATAAATCTTGTGACAAAAAAAATGAAATCTTCATGTAATTTAATCTAAACTAATTGCTGCAATATTAAATAAGTTCCTCACAGTGATCTTGTCGACTAAGCCCTAATAGCCATTGCTACGAAATGCTGCTGAACTAATCTTTACACGAAATCCTTGAGTTTCCAGCAATTAACGAATAATCTATTTAAAAAATCTTCTTTGGAAGCCGATTTTGAAGTCCAAACTTTACACAACTCGCAATTAAGATAATTAAATATATGATACTCCTTTGAGATAAATAAAGGGCAGACAAGGGTTGGCGAAATGAGGAGCGACGAAAAGCGCATGCGTAATCCACATATCCGTGATCATCTCGTTTGCAGTCCCCCATTGAAGTGTTTTTTCTAAAATTCAATTTGGACGCTCAGTGCTCGGGTATCGGGTGAGCATCTAAATCAACTTATAATTCGAACTAGTTCATTCTCACGTCCAGTGGCCGTACCAACCAAACGATTTTTTCTCACGCCGTCCAAATTACAGATCGGTCCACTTTGCTAACGTGAAGGATGGAAGGGAAGGTGGTGAGGAGGAGGGGGGATAAAATCCGCCGCTGTTCAATAACTGGTTTGATTAATAGCACATTAATCGCCTACTTGGTTTTCGATGCTAGATTTACGACGTGTGGAAACAAGCGTTCAAATGCAATCAATTTGCCCCTCGCACATTAATAATTTGGACAGAGCAATGGCGGCAATGGGAGATAGAAAAACGCAGACGATAAAATTTCCACAATCAATTGGTTGCCAGATCCCCCTCGCGTAATGACGGCTTCCCGTCACGGCCTGCCAGCGTCCAATTCATCAGGGCTCCGCGGCTGCAGGAATCCGTTGTAATAATGAAAATCGGAATAAATGAGAAGTGCTTACAGCTCGGACGTGACATTCAGTTGTTATTATTTCTGCTCCTTTTTTATTTAATGTTATTGGCGACCACTGTTATTATGCGGACGCCTCGCAAATGGATGAGATAAGGCGCCGAAATACTCACTTAAGGAGCCAAAATTTTAATAAGAGGCCGAGACCGCAAACTGTGCCGCAGGAATAGGTGCAATAATAAAAGGCCATTTATCCCATTCGGGTTTGCCACTTTTGGCTGGAATTCAGAACGTTTGCAACATTCTACTACACAGAGCATTTGCTAGCTTGCAGACAGAATTAACAAAATTGGGGTTTTCTCTTTTCATACAAGTGAAAGTTAAAAGCGAAAGAAGAAATCAGAAATTTTTGTTTTTCTTATTCTAGACTCTTATATGTGTGGTATTTTCAATTTCTGCCATTAACCCCTTAACCAGTTTACTTACGCCGTACTTGCATCGATTAATCGAATTTTGATAATTGTAAACAAAAAAATAAATCATTCAAAACAATTATAATTCAATAGTAAAATGACTTCGAATACGTAGATAAGCCGAGTATTCCATGGATTTCCATTTGAATCAAAATAAGAAAATATTCCCAAAATAGAAGATGTCGTCTTCTTAGATAGTAAGGAAAATAAACAAGTTAAGGGGTTAAAATTCATACAATACTTCATAACATACTGGCAGAATTATGTTATGAAGAAACCTTGATTCATTTCTTTCTTTCTTTTTTTTATCATGTAAGAACATAATGCTGTTTTGAGAATGAGATTTGTGGCGTCAACAAAAATCCGCAGGCAAAAAATAAACATTTTATTATCAGCACGAGCATTTAAAAAATCAGTTTTAAATAACGTGTCGCCATCACAATATCAAAAGCTCTGATTTAAAAAAAGTAAGTTAGTAACTACAGCAAATAAAACCGAGAAAAAATGTCCTTTTGAGCGCGTGATTATATGAAATGAAATAAACAGGAAATGGGAAATTTTTTTTAACAATAAATGTGACACAAAGTTAATTGGATCATTTGCAATACTAAAGTAACTCATTAAATGAAACAATTAAAATGAATAAAAATATAATTTAACAAGAAATCATGTTGTGACATGATGCATTGAAATATGCATTTCAGTTTTTATTTTAATCTTTTTATTAATTTATTTTTTTAATTTTTATATTTTTTTTCATATGAAATTTTATTTGCATGAATTTAGATGATTTTATCTCTTAAGAAATACAAAAATATAAAATTCTAGAGCTAAAACAATGTCCGGAAGGAAGCATGTACTTTTGATTTGATTCAAAAAGTGAGAAGAATTATCTTCTGTAAATACTTGATGATATAGAGTAAATTTAATTTTGTTTTTTAATTAAAATAAGCCGATGAGTACACAGAGAGCATCATCGCCGTCTAATTATTTGTCATAGACAGCGAGGTGACTAAATATGCATACAAATAAACAAATTCTTTCAATGTTAAGACATTAGGATTAGTTATAAAATATAATTAATTGTTCAGGTTCATATTCTGTTTCATTATGATTTTGTAATAATAATAAAAAAAGCAATAATAAAAAAAATAGTAGGAAAACCAAACATACGCTTTAATAATATTGCATACAAATGGCAGGAAGTCTTGAATAATAATAATTATATATATATATATATATATATATATATATATATATATATATATAATTAAATTAAGCCTATTTAGGTAAAAAAAAATTAGTTTCCTTTTATTAAATAATTACAATTAATGTATATAATTTATCAAAAAATGATTGATTTTTTCAAGAACTAAATTTACATTCCTAATCTTCACTCAGAAAAATATTGAAATCTTCATATTTTATTGATTTAGCTACTGCCCGCCGATTTCAATTTTCAAACTGCTTCCATTGTTTTTTATTATCATTATTGTGCGGTGTATGCGTTATAGAATCACAATTGCGAGTGGACTGTATAAGCGTTTATTTTTTGCGTGTTAGCGAGACAGTTTCAGAAACTGTTCTGTCCGTATTATATGGTTGCCAGGTTGAATTGGTTACAGAATTCGCCAAGGGGAGATGTCCCAGCGCCAAAGGCATGATTTTACAAGTACGGAACAATTATTATTTATCTTTTGTAAACAGTATTGTAATTTATTTTAGAAACACAATGTATTCTAAAAATCATGTAGTTGCCCAAAAATATTAAAAGTATTGAAATTAAATATATTAAATATCATAATATTAAATGTTAAGAGGATGTTATAAAAAAGTTAAACAATCTTTTAATGAATATTAACTTCGTTTAGATATCACGAAATTACACTAATGTTTATTACACTGTGAGAATAATTGTTCTTTTTTATTATTCAAATTAAAATCAGTTTCAGAGACATAGAATCAACAACTTCAAAAATAACAACAAAAAATTTGGAAAAGAATAATTCAGTTATACGTATATACTCATACAGTTTATTCTCAAACTTTAGCCAACATATTACTAAAAGAACAACTTGAAGGCACTTAGGAGATGATTGCATTCAAGAACAAAATACCACATGATAATCAGAGCTAATGAACATCGAGGAATCATTTTGACTCTCGAATCCATTGGCGGGTTAAAACAATATTTGAATTTGCCACCATTAATGCAGTAAAGTGTTTTCAACCCTATTAAAAACCATTTGACAGCTGATTGTTTAATCCATGAAATTCTATGAAAAGAAATCTTATGGTGTTAAATCACACGATCTAGGAGGCCAATTATCAAATTTTTGAACTGTATCCGGCAGACGTTTTTACACTTCATTTTAACTAAACTTAAACTTTCAGTTGTCAAATGATTTCTTAATAGGGTGATTGACACCATTTACTGAACGAATGGGGATAATTTAAAACCTTACGTTAATTTTTGGATATCTTTTCCATTATATAAAAAATTGTGAAATCTTAAAAATTTTCAGTTCTCCAAACATAATTTTTCTCTTCATGAAATCAAATTTAAAAGTGGTTTAGAAGTTTCGAAGATACTTGAGAATCGTTGTTCTTTTGAAATGTTAACGCTTTCAGCGCAGAGTATTTTCGTGCTTATCGTAAGTTGTTGACCGAGGGTATTGCTTTGTATACAATAAAATGTTATAACGTCGTATAATTACATAATCCGTTACATCTTAAGAAATTACATAATCTTCCATGTCCTTCGCCCTCGTGACTTTCTAGATATACGGATATGACATTTCTAGATAGAAAGGATTCACCAATCTTTTTCCTTAATCCTTTTTCTCTCTTCTATCATGTATATTTTCATTTACTTCGTTTTTTACTAGAGAAAAAATAGTCGAATATTTGCTTTTCTTTTCTAATCATCACATAAGTAAAATTCTTATGCGACTACTTTAGATTTAAGTTGTCCATAATTTATATAAAATACGTAAAATGCTTTTCAAAAACCATTAAAAAACTTGAAATGTCCATAAATATTTTATTAATTTATTAATTTAAAATATGCTTCTTGAAATATTATTGATCCAGATCATCATTATCTTTAAAATATTTTTTAATTATATCTCTTTTATTGCTTTTTTAAGAACATTCATCCTAACAAATTCCTAAAAGAAGTCTGCTTTTAATTTTTTTTTTTCGTTAAACCCGACTGGGTGAGCTATAATAACTTTGGCGATACATTCGATTTCATACAGCAACCTTTGCCAGAACCTCAACCTCTGTATATATATTTCTCTCCTTAATACATCTTCTAATTATTTCTCTTCGTTTAGTTGTTAAAGAACTTCAACCTCTATTAAAAAATTAAATTTTTTAACAGAGGTTGATTATTAAATTAAATGTTTAATTAAATTTTTTGAAAGTCTACTTTTAATCCTTTTTCTCATCTAGCCCATCTGGGTGGATTATTATAACTTTGGAGATGGTTTCTATTTTTAACTGCAACTTTTACCAAAACCTCAACTTTCCGATATATTCTTCTAACTGTTTATCTCCTATTAGTTTGTAAAGAAGATTAAGCCATTCTGAAAAAAAGTATGGTTTTACTCCTTTTTCTCTTCCAGTCCACCTAGGTGGATTATAACAGCTTTGGTTTGCTATTTCCATCTTCAGCCTCTTCCAAAAACGAAAACCTCAGGCAAATTCTTCCCTTTTATAAATATCATTATTGTTTCTCTTCTTTTGGTTTCAATAGAAAATTAAATCCTAAGAGGTGCTTAAAAGGTTCTAAATTTGAACCATTTTTTGCTTCCAGTCCATTTGGGTGGATTATTATAGCTTTAGTGATGCTTTCGTTTTGCATTTGAAACCTCTTCCAGAAACTTTGCCACAGTCTTCTCTTTTATAAATATTCTAACTGTTTCTCTTCTGTTGGTTTCAATGGAAGACTAATTTCAATTAAGAACTTAAAAATTTCTGGATTTAATCCTTTTTTCCTTCCAGTCCATTTTGATGTATTATAGTAACTTTGGAGATGGTTTCGATTTCCAACAGCAACCTCTTCTAAGAACTCAAATTTCTGGCACATTCTCCGCTTTTATACGTATTCCAACTGTTTGTGATTTTTTGATTTCAGAAGAAGAGTAATTCCTAAGAACTGTTTAAAAGGTTTTGAATTTAATCCTTTTTCCTTTCCAGTCCATTTGGAGGGATTATAATAGTTTTGGAGATGCTTTCGATTTCCACCTGCAAACTCTTCCAAGAGCTCAACCTTCTGGCATATTCTTCCCTTTTATAAAGATTCTAATTGTCTCTTTTGGTTTCATAGAAAATTAAATCCTAATAAGTGCTTAAAAGGTTCTAAATTTAAACCATTTTTCCTTCCGTTTGGATTGATTATTACAGCTTTAGCTTTTTTTTTCCATTTGAAACCCCTGTCAGAAGTTTCCTAAAAAGTTCTTAAAACATTCTGAATTTAATCCTTTTTCTCTTCAAGCCCATCTGGATGGAATATAATGACTTTGGCGATGCTTTCGATTTCCATCTGCAACCCCTGTCAGAAGTTTCCGCGCCCGGGGCCACTTTAACACATCTTCCAATCGTTTCTCTCTCATTACCGCCGACAAGGTTTTTAGCCTCAACACCTTTCGATGCGGCTGGAAGGGGAAAAAATACACCCAAACTGATAATTTTGACTTCTGTAGTAATAATAAGGCAACAAAAAAGTAATAATAAAACAGAAGAAATATCACACATCTTTAGGCCATCTCCTTTTGCGCCACCGAATCACGTTTATTAGCACCCTGCGCGGCGGAGGGCTTCCATTCGAAACAGCTATTAGCCTATCTGCCGCAGAAGCACGTAGGCCTCACAAATGCTTAGGCAAATAAATAGCTCTTCTGTATAATTACATGCTTTTCTGGAAGTCCTAAAGCTGCCTATTAAAAAGGGATGGAGAGCCTGTCGGTGGTGGTTGGGGGGAAGGGCTACCTCACGACTTTTTGGTGTGAAGTAGTTGCTTTTTAAGCGTCAAAAGCAGCGGGAGTGCGAGAAAAAAAATTGCCAAGATTTGGCAGATTATTCTGTTTATCTTGGGATAAATGCCTGACCAGATAAACGCGTGTACTTGAGGTCAAATATTAAATCATGAGTTATGTATTTTGCCACCTTTTCTTTTGTTTTTTTTTCACCACTTTGCAGTGTTTCCCACAGATGAGCCGATGGACTCGATGAAAAAGGGGATGCGATTTGGAGAAACTTTAACAGCCTAAATATTTGAGAAAAATGGTAACTTTTCATGTAACCCATTGTTGCAAAACCTGTTAATGAGGTTATTTATATAGATTTGAAACAAGGGATTCTGAACTTTACCCCATTTTGATCCTAAAGATTTTCCATGGCCCCTTAAACAGGAATCAACGACAATTTCAATTAGGTAACAGACCTGAGTCCCTGGGCTGAAAGAGGACCACAAGTTGGCAGATTAAAACCTATTAATTTTCTTGTTACCAAACAATAATTTTGCAAAAAATACTAAGGGCAATATGAATGAATGAAAAAGTATTATATGACAAAATACTAGAATCGATATTTTATCAATGACAAGATATTAGAACGAATATTTTATGAATAAGAAAATAAATGAAAAATATCTATTAATAAATTTTTTATGAATTACAAAATGAATGAAAAGATATTAGGACGAGTATTTTATGAATGATAAAATATTAGAATGAATATTTTATGAATGATAAAATATTAGAATGAATACTTCATGAATGTCAAAATAAAGGAAAAAAATATTAGAATAAATATTTTATGAATGACAAAATGAATGGATAAATATTGAAACGAGTATTTTATGAATGACAAAATGAATGAAAAGACATTGGAACGAGTATTTTATGAATGACAAAAT
>JAOUZG010038877.1:917252-927774 GCA_026289955.1 Argiope argentata | reverse complement strand
AAATCTGCTTTAATATTATATGTTAAAAGAATGGATGGAAAATCTGCCGTTAAATTATATTCTGGAGGAATTGTTGGAAAATCTGATGTAGAATTATATGCTGAGAGAAAGGTTGAAAAACGTGTTGTTAAATTTTAATCTGAAGGAATGATTGGAAAATCTGCTGTATAGTTATATATTAAAAGAATTGTTGGAAAATCTGCCGTTAAATTATGTTCTGGAGGAATGGTTGGAAAATCGGCTGTTAAATTATATCCCGAAGAAATGGCTGGAAAATCTGCTGAATAATTATATGCTAAAGGAATGGCGGAATATCTACTGTTACCGAGAGAAACTTTCAGATTTTAAGAAAACACTATAAAACCTTCTGCACCACGTGCAATACAATTAATCTGCATGGTAAATCTTTCGACGAGCGTATTTTACAACAGGTTTTATTCAGAATCATGCCTTGTACAAGCAATTATTCATTTACTTTTCCCAGATGAAATACGACCGTCCTTATCGCTGACGCAAAGCTCGCTCAGCGCGAAAATTCTTTCCGAATCCGGACTTGGCTGATCTCGTGTGGAAATGACTTAATAACAACCCAAAACAAACGGAAAAGAATTTGAGATCATTCTCTGGATTTTTCTTCTTTCTTCCTCTTAAGGAAATAATGCGCCTTGCTTTTAAGGGGCACTTTCACACTTTAAGAGATATAGTCATTAATATAAAAAAGACCAACACAAAAAATTGTCATTTATATAAACAAGCAATAACTGACAAATTAGTGATATTTGCTCACGTAATAATACCAAAACTTACTGAAAAGAATAACTTAGATAATCAAAAAGAAAAAAATATTTGAAAGTTTCTTATAAAGGAAGAGCAGAAGTTTAGTTCAAACAAGATTTCTTCGTGGTTGAAAATGAAAGTTGATAATCTCCTAGTTCTTTCAAAGGAAAATAAGCTCAAGAACAAAATCAACATAAAAATTGTGGATTTTGGGCAGGGTGTAAATGCCAAGAGTGATCAAATTATTATTTGCAAAGTCTCGAATACAAACGTTTTTTTATTTAGTAGTAGACCATTTTTCATGTTGATCATTTTTCCTAAACTAGTTGAAACTAAAATTCGAAACAAAACTCCAGTTCTAATAGAACATCGCATATCAAATTTTATTTATTTAAGTCTTTGTGTTTTTGATATATCACGTTTATATCATGTGAATATATAGACAAGCAGACAGTCATCCTGTCATCCCCAGAATCAAATTCAAAATTCAATAAATTGGTAATTTACATTTTAAATATAAGAATCAAGTTTTATTTATGTAGATTTTTTTCTTTTGGGGATATCTAGCTTGCAATTTATATTCGTCAAGTCGGACAGGAAAAATTTCAATAATTGGTCGTTTGAAAAAAATTTGCAGATTTAATGTAAATACCACATACCAAATCTTATCCCTCTATCACAATTTTTGTTTTTGAGACATTGCATTGATAGATGGGCAGATAAAATTTGAAAAATTAATTAGTGTATAAATTTGCCTTTCTGATTTAGAAAAGACTGAGGAATAGGAATTCGTCAAAATCTCGACTTATATATATTTTTTTAATATTTACAATACTTCCTCTCTCATATTTCGTAAATAAATTAAAAACTAGACTTTCCCATAAACAAAAAAAATTAGAAACGGTGAAAAATACTAAGTTTTTGTTTCATGACTTATAAAATAAAACGAGTGAAAATTTTGATAAAGCGATGTTAATATAATAACTTCAGTAATAATCCAAGTTGAAATGATGGGCGAACCGTAAATGCCATTGTAGCCGTTTTTAAAATATCTAAATATTATTATAAATATCTATAACAAAATTTAGTTATTATATTTAAACAAAATTTAGTTTAAACAGCAATATTTGATAACACCAGCATTAAAATTTCGTAAATTTGCCATTCTAAGAAGTGCAAAAATTCATTTGATATCATTCATTAGTGTATAATCCTTTATAGTTGCCTAAGTAATTTCAGTGAGATTTTTCGCAGACTATAATCCGCAAATGAAATAAGATGACAAAGGAAATTCAGCTCAATTTTCCTTTCGATTTTACAAAGAATCTTTTCAGTAGATTTATTCCAAATTTTAACAGGATGATTTATAGTTATAATTTAAAGGTGTTATCTTTATCATTTATCTCAGTTATCTTATAAATAGACTGGCGAAGACTATTTACTTGTGATAGATTCGGTTCAAAATTCTGTGTTGTTCCAAAATTATGGTGTAAAAGTCTCAAGATTTCTCAAGACTCTCAAAATTTAATCAATTTAGCTTTGATATGTGTTTGTCCTTTTGTTTTCATATATACAGAGCCAGAAATTTAATTTAAAAAAAATCGGTCTGGGATAAAATCAAATTCTCGCAAACTAAATATTTTAGAGGTATTTTATAGAGTATTTTTTAAATTAATAAATATTACTATAATCTTATGCTAAAAGATAGAATTATGTATCTAATGTAAATGTTAAAAACATAATGTAAATTCGAATAAAGCATTTGTTGGAAAAGATTCACGAAGATCAATTCATTCAATCATCCACTGCAGTCTGTTAACGTAGACAGGAGTTTTAAAATGCCTACACTTCTTTTATCTGCATCAATATCGGATGCGCATTCTAACTTCTATTTAAGTGTCAAGTAACTTAATAAATCTTAATTTGTATGTTTAAAGTGTCTTAATATATCGTTGTACGAATAAACCTAAGTATGAGCAAATAGCTAAAGCCTGATTTGAGTTATGCATTTGTTATTATCTTGCATTTTATGACTTTCATCATCCTTTTTTTAAATTTTGTATCTTGTATTGCATTTTTTCTGCTTGGGGATCAGAATTTGTTTCAATTTGATTTTAGTCGTTAGTTTTGATTTGAGTGCCAGTGAACATTATATATTCAGAAGATACTATTACAGAGAAACAAAATTTCTAATATTTGCAGTACATTTACATCGAAAATGCACTGCACATAATATATATTTTTTATTTGTCAAGCATTCTGGTAATGATAATTACCACTATAACTTTTGCTAATTAATCTGTGGCAATAAATTGAAGATATTACAAACGAGGCTTCTCAGATAGAAAAAGTTGACGGTATCTGTATTGGCGAAAAATAGTATTTTGTGATTATTTAACAAAATAGGCGAAACTTCTTGTTTTCTAAATGTTCTACTTGATTTATAAATGCATAATAAATCAACATCTTTTGCATTTCTTTCTTAGAAAACAAAGCCTTTATGTCTTCGGTTTAAAGCAGTCATGATTCAAATTATCTTATATTAAGTAATACTATATTAAGAAATATAGCATAATAGATTTTGTGTCGGAAATTCCTCATATCTGAAAATGTTCAAATACATTTATGAAACACAAAAATACAAAAACTGTAGACATCTTGATGTTGACATCTTTGATGTAAAATACTGGATTATTTGATCCTTTGTATAAAAACAAATTTATTGATGATAGCTTGGTCTTTTTTACTTACCTAGATACCAATAAGTTATTTAAGAATAGATACTTTAAAAGAAATAATTTTATGAAAGGTATATAATTTTCCTTATAATCAGGCTTTATTTATTCATTACCAATACATTTTTTGATAATTATAAGCTTTAAAACGGACTTCACATCCTTTTTCGAAAAATAAAATACAAATAACAGAAGCTTATTTTAAAGCAGTGTTTTTTTTTAATACCTAGAAATTAATCTTCAATATAATTTTTAAGCCACAAAAAAGTTAGATTGCACGTGGTTTTCTTTTAATATATTGTATTAGTAATAAAAATCATTTGAGAGGGCTATTTTACGATACATCAGAGAAGCTTTTGAAACAACTGTATTTTACGATAGTGAATTTCTTAGCTTTACAATCTAGGGTTTTTTCTTAATCTTATCTTTATTAGATAACTCATTCTAGAATTTTTCTTTCCAGTGGAGAGTGTAAAATGCTGTCAGGAATTATTTGTGAATGGAATTATGAAAAGTCTTTTAAATCGAAACGAATTCTAAAAATAAAATTTTTTCTAAGATTTGCATTTATGTATTAAAAAAGAAAAATCTTTAAATTCGCTTTCATTTTTTAATTTTTACCTCTTAACTCATTCTCATAAGTATAATGAAATTTCTCAAATTATTGAACTAGAATGGGAATACAAGTGTTTAGTTAATCTAAATTATTAATTATTAATCAAGTTCTGAAATTATTAAAATTTTATATAGTTAGTGAGAATGCAAGATATTTTCAGATTCTAACAAATAGGACGCAGAACGAAAACTTTGGAAATTCAATCTTTATAGAAATGGAAAGAGTCAGGCTAAAGAAAAAAAAAGAGATTATAAAAAATTGTTTGTTTGTGGAAATAAAAAAAGACTTGTTTCAGGGCAATCTTATCTTCTCACACCAGAGCTTTTTAAAATTTTGCCAATTGCTCTCCGTTTCCTCGCCAAGTTGCCAAATAAAAATTTAAACAAATAAGGAAAATAAGCGATAATAAATAAAAGCTATTTAATCTTTAAATGCAGAATACTGCTTTTAGGAATACACCTCCTGGCGTTCTGGCACAGAGGTAGCGCGTCTTCCTTGTGATCTGGCCGTTCTGGGTTCGAATTCCGGTTAAGGCCTAGTTGTTCTTTTGTGTACTATTTGTAGGATGTATGAATGCACCCCTCTGTAAAAAAGGATAGTGCAAGAGAATGCGAATAGCGTGTAGCTAAAGTCGTACTCGTGGCCCAAGTTGGTGATACTTCAATAGCAAGACACGCTCACCCGGCTTAAAATCGCTGACGGCCGTCAAAGCGCATGTCCATGGCAAGTGACCAGTAACGAGATGAACACACCTAATTTCGTATTTTAAAGTTTTATGAAAATAAATCTGAAGATCTAATGTCTGTTATTACCAATAAGATATGCATTGAAATTGTTACTAAATCAATTTACAACATGTACATGGTAATGCTTATGATTCTATCTTGTGATTTCGTGTTCTTTTTGTTTTGTTTGTATGATTGATAATATCATATTTATGCAGTCATACTGAATTAAAAGTTGTTAAATGAAAGGGGAAATCCTTCTGAATTTATCACTATTGACAGTTTTTTTTTATTTATTTAACTAATGCTCAATGTTGGCAAGGCAATAGGCCACAGTCTATTTTTTTATTCGCAAATCATATTTTTTTTAAAAAAATTAATATTTACGTAAAAAACTGAAATTAGAAAATATTTTAAAATTAATTTTCAAAATTCATGAGAGAAAATCATTTAAGGGTTAAATGCATTTTCTTTTTAACTATAAACTAAAATTTTACTGAAATCCTTTTAAGATAGGATGACTAAAAATTAATTAACGTTGAAAAATCTAAAAAAAAATAATAAAAGCCCTATGAATGTCATCGCGACCTCTCCTAAACTGAAAAGATCCTTCTTCTGACTCTTCGCTCCCCGGGGGCTCATTAAAATGTACATGAACAAGATATTTAATTCCAACAAGTGTCATAACAACAGCAATAAAACTAGACGTTAGCGTTTTCCCTAACCGTACACACCGCGCGAGGATCCATTCGCCTCATCCCGAACACTCGGGACACGACCATCCCAGGGACCAGAAGCGAGGATCGTCCGACATTCGAGATATTGATGAAGATGAGGCTAATGAGGTTTTACAGGGTAAGGGAGGAGGGAGGATGAAATTACAGCAGGTGCTTCCGGTTTATGTTGCGGCGACAGGTTGTTCGTGGGAACATCCCAGAGGAGGCTGAAATGGTCTTTGGATTGAACCTCACATCGCAGTCTTCGTGCTCCGGAACGCTTTGGGAAAAAAATTTCGGGCATGGAAGTGCGAAGGGGCCTGGTTCTGCCTAAATTATTTTTAGGGGGGTCTCCCTCCTTCCGTGTTAGATTTCTAAATGGTTGTTTAATTAGGTAGGCTTCGGAAAATAACGTCGGATGTGGATAGTGGTGTTTCTTTCGATGCCCGTGCTGTAAAGCGAGTGGCAGTTGAGAATGTTTTGGGAATGGAATTGGGTCACATGCAAAAAGGGCATCGGCATAGACAGGAGCTTTGTTTTTATAAAACATAGATGGTGTATTGTAAAGCACGTTTTATGTGCTGTTTATTAGATTTTGTGAAAGAATTTTTAAAAAGAAAAGAAAAATAGTAAATATTCTTTTTAAAAAAATATTAGGTTGAGGAAAAAGAAATTCATTATTATTTTACAGCCATCTACAGAGAAAATAATGGATTTCTTTTTCCATTATTTTCAAAAATTCCATATGGAACGAAAATAATGGAAAGAAATTCATTATTTTCTCGTGTAGATAGTTGTAAAATAATAATGGATTTCTTTTTTCAATATTTTTAAAAATTCCATTTGTAAAGAAATGGAAAATAATGGAAAGAAATCCATTATTTTCTGGGTAGATGGCTGTAAAATAATAATGGATTTCTTTTTCCAAAATTTAAAAAATTCCATATGGAAAGAAATGGGAAATGGAAAGAAATCCATTATTTTATGGGTAGATGGATGTAAAATAATGATGGATTTCTTTTCCCACAACCTAATATCTCAAAACAATTTTTTTATTTTTTCCTTCCTAAATTTGTTAATTTTGGTGTCAGCCTTGTTACTTGGTTAGAGTCCCGAGTAAATAAATTAAGGCTGTTTGTATTTCATATTTTTGCAGTGATAACCAAATAAACAAACATACAAAAAATATCCCTTCCCCCTTATTTATAAATGGTAATTGTTTTTATTTTTTCTGATCAACAAAAGCGCGTATTGAATATTTAATTTTACATGTGAGGGAACTTCGAATAAATTACGTTTATTTCAAAATGAAGTAAGAAAAACTTTTAAGAAGTATAGGAAGTATACAAAAGCTATTAGGTTAACTTAAGAACGGGTGACTAGAAATGTCATCTGGATAGACCAGAGGACGAATGAAAGGACAAGCCCTAATGGATTAAAATTGTTAAACGTTATATTACTTAAATTATGGATAGCAAAGTCTTATGGGTAATTTCATAATAATAATAATTGCTCAATATCTTACCGTTTATTATTATATATGTTTCACAAAAGAAGGTTCATGACTAGGCGAATCATTTTAAATAGTGGGCATTTATTCTTTCTAAATTCGTTTTATGGGCATTTATTCTTTCTAAAAGATACAAAAGATAATCTTGTTCAAATACGATTTTAAGTGGGAAATGTAGCGAAAATTAAAACCTCATATGTTTTATCATAATTCAAGATCGCAGATTAAATAGTTAGAGCTTCAACCACATAAATTACGAAAAAACTAAAATAAATCAGACTCTCTAAACTATATTCTTCTGGACATCCTCTATAGAGGAAATAAAAAGACTTTCCTAAAAAAATAATTGATTTACAACAGATATGATATCACAGAATTCAGCAGGTATTACAAATTTAATTTCTGAGTTTCCCTTTATTTAAAATCACGACTTTGAGCTTCGAGTTTCTTTTTTGACCTTCGAATTAACTACTTTAATACTCGAGAGGAAAATGAAATTTAACAAACACTTCGATTGGACAGAAAAAGGTGGTTAATCTTCCTAAATAGTCTGCAATTTAATTTTTTTCTTCTTCTTCATTTTAAAATGCGGTGATTAATCTCGCGAATAATATATTTTGAAGTACTGAGCGATGATGCATTTAATGGGAAGTCTTTTGATTTCGTCGGGAGAAATTATTTTCTGCCTTTTAAACCGTGTAATTCGGGATGAAATATATTATTCGCTGTAACGCGACAGATGGGGAAACTAATCGTACCAATAACAAAGGATTTGTGCCAGAAATAAAATAAAAATGCTTGCGGATGATTTTTATCAAAGTTAATTGGTTCTCTAAAAATTGATCAACAAATTTGTGGCAGCAAGAATAAATTAAAAAGGTTTAATAAAAAAAGCATTATATATTAAAATTTATTAAAAAAATTTTGAATATAGTAATAATTATAAACTAATTTAAGAAGGATTATTTTGAAAACTTGTGATTGTGAACTTTAAAAATGAATTTAATTAAGAAACAGAATTCAAAGTAGAATTACTTAAAGGTTTTGAAACATAATAGTTGCTAAGTATTTCAATTAAATATTTCGTGTAATTATGTCTTAATAGTTTCCTAAACAAAATATTTTTAAACTTTAAATTTCGATAGGCATGTAATTCACATTATTTTTGAAGTCTTACACCATTTTATTTATTGTCCTATTCTTATTCTGATATTTCTTGGCATGTATTTTTAAATAATCAAGTTCATTCCAGAGAAAAGAAACAAAATTTCAAGATGACCGAACTTAAAAAAATAGTTGCACTATCTCTAGATTCTGATGTTAAAACTTACTTGTAAATACAAAAAAAAAAAAAAAATCCTACAATTTAATTAAAAATATGTCTTGTACTGAAACTTGCTCGACTTGGAAATATAAGCAGAATCATCATATCTGCTGACCATTCCGTTGACCATATACAACGTAAAAAATACCCAGGTTGTGGGTTGAGAAAGGGAAAGTCATACCAGACTCTCTGACTCGCCACGAAGGCACACGGATTTAAACCATAAGGCTGAATGACTAGACCGGTGCAACCGCAACACTGGCTGGAACTGTGGTTGAGCCCTAAATTCCCTCACCGGTCACGATACAACCCTACCCGTAGAAAGTATGTCCTGTCATCGATAGGAGGAGTCTACCT
The DNA here is from genome assembly GCA_026289955.1 of Argiope argentata. NCBI lineage: Eukaryota > Metazoa > Arthropoda > Arachnida > Araneae > Araneidae > Argiope > Argiope argentata. Next base: position 919,014 of record JAOUZG010038877.1, on the reverse strand, counting down.
CCACTTATTAGTGTACCCTCCAGGATGACGAGATCCAACCACCATACCGGAAGCATCTCATCCTCATTTCGAGGTGCCCCCTAGGATGGAAGTCAGAAAGAGAAAAAAAATATAGCTAGGAACAATGAAAACGATTACAGCTTCAAATCAAAATTGAGATACATTATAACAAAATGCATTCTCAATATATTTTTTTTCTTCAATTGCTAAAAATAGAAAGGCATTAAGAAAGATAAATTAAAATTTCACGGCAATAAAATTATTTCAACGAAAGGATAATTTTAAAAAAATTTGTCAAAATCATTCTTTGCTGTAATATTTTCGGAAGTTACCTTGAAAAAAAGATTAAATTTTGTCTAATTTTTACTAAACGGAAATTCTTATTAAAATTTTTTTTAAAATCTTTTCTAGGTGCACATTACTTATATTAATAGGACGAAGGGAATACTTTTTCTGTGACACTTTTTATTTATTATTATTAGCGATATAATAATTATATTAAATTAATAAAATCTGTTCATATGCTTGTCAGTTGTACGATATTATTACCTCAAATGATATAAAAATACAAGCTCTCTGATCAGGGTGTTAATCGGTATTACGACTCGCAGGGTATACTAAAATTGGTGCATTACTTTCGACGTGTATGAATTGACTCATGGACTCGAGAACCAAGATGTCTGACATCAAATAATAAAAATTTAATCGTTAAATATATTATTCATCTTTGACAATAATAACTCTATTGGCCTCTGAACAAGATAATTCAAAAAATGCAATGAGAATAGCTGTGAATCGAATACTTCCTAAATTTACAGATTCTTGCTAAATTTTTTTGTGAAGAAGGTGTCTTTCATTTGCATGGGAATATGTTAATAAGAAAAATGTTACTAGTCAAATAAATGAAACAGGTGCTTGATTTTATGATTAGAATTCTAGAATAGAGTACTTTCTAAATTTATAGATTCTTATGAACTTTTTCTGTGAAGTAAGTGCCATTCATTTCTATGAGAACAGGGTAGTAAGAAAAAAATGATACTAGTTAAATAAATGAAACAGGTGCTTGGTTTTATGATTAGAATTGTTAGTCCTTACAAAAATTTGTTCCGAGTCCCCTAAAGGGTTGATCGACTGTCGGTCTGAGTATTTTTGAATATATAAACCCAATGATTCAAACCAAGGGAGGGATCTCCGCAAAACACCCTCACGTATTTTTTAAATTAAATAGTAATTGTTGTTGTTTCTAATGGCACTTGCCATGGACAAGCTCACTGAAGCAGACAGCGATTTTCAAGTCGAGGGTGCGCCACTTGTTTAAGTAGCGCCAACTGGGGCCAAGAGTACGTCTAGGGCCAAGAGCTACACACTCATCACATTCGCTCGCACAGCCCCTTTTTACGGGGGGGGCTCATTCACACATCTCGTTGACAGGAGAGATGGAGAAAAATCATACTTGAACCCAAGACGCACAGATCTTAGTGAAGACGCGCTACTCCTATGCTAGGAAGTCGACATATAATTAAAAAAAATGAAATCCATGATCGAGAATTTCAGTTATCATGTGATAAGATTATAATTTTAACTCACTATTTGTCTTAATTAATTTAAGTCATCAACCAGTTTGAAAAAGCAATACTGGTAAAAGCAAGTCAACCTTTTAAAACGCATCTGCTTTCAAAGAAGCAAACATAATAATAATGCAATACAGGTAAAAGAAGGTATATATGTGTGTGTGTGTGTGTGTGTGTGTGTGTGTGTGTGT
>JAOUZG010038877.1:882863-917152 GCA_026289955.1 Argiope argentata | reverse complement strand
TGTGTGTGTGTGTGTGTGTGTGTGTGTGTGTGTGTGTGTGTGTGATTAAAAGATGTTGATAAATATTGCCATTACGTTATTTCGAGCTTCAATTATCCGTTGCTTTCAATTATTCAAAACCCCTTAACGAAAAAAATATCATGTTCTCACATAACAATAAGGGTATTATCGATCGAACATAAAACTGTCGATTTTGATTAAGGCTTCAAATCTTTCGCATACCGATAAATATGAAATGCAGATTTTTGGCCTGAATTTAGAGTGTGATCTTTAGAGATTAATCGCTAGCATGTGATCAATTACCTAAGTTTCATTCATCTAGAACAAATTACTTTTGAATAAACAGACATAATCCCACCCCCACCTCTCTTTCTTAAAATTCTGAAATGTCTGAAAGGGTCGATTTTACGTTCTGATCTTAGCGAAAAGGCCAAGTAACTAGAACATGGAAATTTCTAAAAATTTCGAATAGTAATTTTCTGACGATTATAAATACTTAAAATTTAACTATTCAGGCTAATAAAGTAATGTATAGATTCTTATCAAGAATATTATAGACCTATACAAATCATAGAGTTAATCTATTGAAGGAAAATTGTACATACAGATTTTTACTTCACTATATTATCTAAAAAGAACAAATCTCACTATATTACATTGCTACACAAGAAATCTGAGGGGAGAATGTTCTCATTCTTTTATTAGTATCTTATTAAGTATTATATTAATATATTTAATATCCTAACAAAGAAGAGGAGAGGAATAAAAGAGAAGGGCATTCAGATGACGTTTCAGGAAGTCAGTCAAATCAAAGCGCGAATCCATCCTGGGCTCGTAATTTCCAAATCGCATTAGGTCGCAACAAAGCTGGCCAAACACATCACTCAATTTTGGTCTATATTGAGCTCAAACCGGTGTCAGGCCGCTGCCTGGCACACAGCTAATTATCATCAGTCTCGCAAAGACACTGATTGATTCATTTCATTAATGGGAAATATTTCAACGACAACTGGGATTCTTTCGTGCTGCCACTCGCTGCATTCCCAGTCGTCGAGAAATGAAGTCAATTCTGCTTAGTTTTTTTTCTCCCTGGAGTTTAAAAATAATAATAATAAATAAATAAATAAAAACTCGCCGAAAAGTTTGACCTCGAAACTTTGACACATCTTTACTTTAGACATCCTATTTTTTAATAGAAATACAGGGTGTCCAAAAAGTTCCCGTAATGATGATTTGTGAATTTATTTTACAAAAACAATAGGTTTAAAAATAATTATTTTTATGCCAACGATAAAAAGCACTTTTAACATAACTAAGGAAAAAATACTGAACTTACATTTATAATAAATGTTCAAAATGTCCATCCCTTTCTTGGAGACAAAGCTGAACTCATTTGCGCATGTTTTTGGAAACGCGTTTTAACATGCTAAGAGTGATTTCTTGTATCCTTTAGGTAATTGCGATTTTCAAATAATCTATTGTTTGAGGATCACCTTCATAAATTTTGTCCTTTAAATATCCTCACAAAAAAAAGTCCGGGATGGTCAGATCAGGGGATCGAGGTGGGCAAAGATTTTTTGAGATAAGTCGATCGCCGAAAAAAGCTTCAAGCATGTCCATGGTTTCATTACTCGTACGGCAAAATTTAATATACTTGAAAAAAAATCATGGAAAATGATTTTTTAAATTACGGGAGGAATCATGGAAATGATTTTTGGAGTACGGGAATTTTTTGGACACCCGGTATTTTTGAAAATATATAAGAGTGAAGATATATAAACAAGATCATCATAACAGTGGGAATTAAACAAATGAAATTTTATATGTATTATCTACGTCAAAATTATTTTAACGTATCGCTATTTACATCAATGAAATTAATTTTACGTTGCTCAATTCATAGAACTAATTCTTGTCGGAGAAATATACAATCAGCCAGAATGGCTTTATCAAACTTTTTAATTCAGAGAGCTATATTTTTAGCTAGTATATATTTAGGCATAGATTAGATAAAATCGTTAAAAGAAGCCTGATTAGATTAAAAATAATTAAATACAGAAACGTTCGATTCAACTACAATTAGATTTAAGTTAATGTTTCAGTTATATTTATCTATCCGTTTTACTGATCGATTATTTATACATAATATTTAACTATTGTTAAATATTTAACTAATTAACGTTTCAAAAATGTGCTCTTCAAATTTTTTTACATTTGCTATCATAGTTTTCACATTTATAGAATATAATATTTAAAAAAATAGAATTTTATGATTGAATTTTAATGGCCATTTTTATGCTGTATTCAGTTGAAAACTGAGGCCGTTCTTTCTCAATTCCGATTTTCTCAATTCTCAATTTCATGATTATTTGAGAACAATATTCGTTCTAAGTGACGGACAAAAATCCCTTTAACGAAGGATAAGAAATTATACTGTTATGGAATCAATGGTCCATAATTAGATCTAAAAATTATTCAAAAATTACTTTTTATTCAGGGAATTTACTTCTTTATATGCTTTTTAGTAATTTTATTGACTTCTGATAAAATAAGAGCAAATATTATCACAGTATTTATATACCTGCAAATAACTGTAATAACTAAAAATATTTTTAATATTTCTTTATTATCGAGTGACAATATATGCATTAACCTTTTGCACTCCAAAAAATAATTAGATGCAAAATTATTAATCTAATTCAAAGATGTGTTTATTGCTATGAAAAATAAATATACATAATTTTTCAAGTCGAATTTCTTTGAACAATTAATCTACATCTCTTAACCACTATGTAGGCATTTTTAACAATTAAATTTGAAAAATAAATAAATAAAACGTCAAGATGATGCACAATCTTGAATGGTGAGTCAGAGGCATCATCGGAGTGCAAAGGGTTAAAAGTATCTTTACTAATGGATCTATTTTTTGCATATAAATCTACGAACTATATTAAAAGATTTTTGTACACTGAGCAGCAAATATCTTTTCCCATTAAACGATTTAGACAAACCTGTCATAGCAGTATGAGGACTGTACACAGGAAGATCATCTATCTTTAATAAAAAATTTCCAAACTTTGAATTTTATGTACAATTTTTTGAAGGAAATACAATCCAAATTTCTTTGATCAAACTCATTTTGTTTCTGAGTTTTTGCGTAGACATTTATAAACAAAAAAGAAGATACATAAGTATCAATCCAAGAATAGTTTTGTCTGATTCAGGAAAAACTGAAATTTGTGAAACAACTCTATACGGAATCTTTTATCGACTAAATATGCAAATATGAAAGTATAAAAAGGGGAATTTGAATATTCTCAAAACAATAAAGATATATATCAATTGATGCAATGATGACAAAATACTAAAAAAAGATTAAAATGAAATCTGCTGTGCATATTTCAATGTATCGTGTCAGAACATAATTTCTTGAACTGCCAATCACCACGTGCTCGTGCAAGTTAAATTATATTTTCATTCATTTCAATCGTTTCGTTGAATGAGTCACTTTAGTGCTGTTAATTATCCAAAAAACTTTGTCTCGCGTTTATTGTTTAAAAAAAATCCCATTTCATATAATCAAGTGCTCAAAATGACATATTTCTAGGTTTCATTTGCTGTAGTCATTAACTTATTTTTTAAAAATCAGAGCTTTTGTAAATGCAATGGCAACGCATTACTAAAAGCTAATTTTTTCAGATGCTCGTGCAGATAATAAAATTTTTCCCAACCTCATTCCCAAAATAACATCATGTTCTGACATGATAATAACAATGTTAGTATTTATTAAAAAACTCTCTTTATTCACATTTGGTAACTTTGATGCCTAATTGCCATCTAACCCATCAATACCCCATAACCATTTCAATATCCATTTATATAATATAAAATCATTTAATGCAAATATTTTAAAATAATCATGGTCAAATTTTTTAATCAATTCTTCTTGCTTATTTTAACAGACATTTTTATCAATTAGGAATATGCTTAATATTACCAAAATACTTTTATATTACTTTTATAAATGCTTTTTTATTACACTTTTTAATAAATACTTTTCGATTTACAATAATTGCTTTCATGTCCTATTTTATATATTCTAAGTAGTTACGGAATCTGTAATTTAAAATTTGTTTGTTTTGAAAATATTATTAAGGAATTATTTTAAAACGTTTTTGCTCTCAGGGCGCATTATTGTCAGCACAACCCTCTTCCTGGTTTGATAAAGTGTATTTAGATAATAAAAATCACTTTCTTATAATAAAATCAGTAGGGTGGTCTCCCAAAAACTTTTTCGTATACTCTTTAATAGAGGTGATTCGCCCCATTTCTTACCCTGGCACAAAACTTTTAGCCTTTCACAAGACCATAAATGGCCCGGGTGATGACATTTTTATTTTCAAAGTCTCACTCGTGAGAGTTGCGTGCTTCGAATATAGAAGAATAGAAAAAACTGATATTTGTGTAATAAGTGCATGACATTGGTGAACAATACTTAATAAATATCGATTTTTGACATGAGTGTAATGCTAATAGGGAATCTCGCTTGTAAGTTTGGCTGTTAATCGATACCATGCGATTAGTAAAAAAAATCGAAAAGTTAATTTGAACTTATCTTTCTAGCCAATTAAAACTATAATATGACATAAAATTATAAATGTGAAAGTTTGGTTGGATGGATGGAGGACGTAAGCCAATCACTCCAGAACATCTGAACGAAATTGGATGAAATTTAGCACAGAGATGGAATATAGTCTAGAATAGAACATAAGCTACTATTTATTCCGGTTAATTGGATGGTTCATTTTTTAATAACTGATAACTAACTTTCCAGCCAAAACTCTTCATATCCCTTCCGCCAAATGAATAAGACAACAGTTTCACCCCCTCCCAAGTTAATGAGGTTAGGCTTAACAAGTTTTGGACCGATTATTTCGAACGATTCTGTTTATTTTCTTAATGTTTGTTGCATTTAAAATCAAACTTTGTTAATTAATCAATTTTTTGTATTCATTTTGAAGTACTTTTGAACTAAGATAAAATAGAATAAAGAAGATTAAAATTTTCTAATCTGTATTGCATTACTCCAACAGGCGTAGAAAATTCATGCATTTGCGTTGCCCCAATTGGGTTCCAAAATTCACGGATACATACAGTTTGATAACATTTTATATTGTGATCAAACCGTCAGTTCTTACTCATACACATTAAAATTTTCATGTGTACGAAGCCTTGGGTAAAGGATAGTATGACATAAAACCACATTTTTTTATTCAGAAGATAACATAACTGATTTCGTATATTGAAATCAATGCTTTTTTCGAAAAAGTACAGACCGACAGACGGCCTAGTTTAAAATATAATTGGCACAAAATTTGTTAAGAATGAATATTTCACTACATTGCTACCTTAATTTATTTAGAAATTGAACCAAATTGAATTCTCCGAAATTCACACGCCTTCTTAATTTGCCAATTTACATACACGCATACAAGTTTACAGAATGACAGACGTTTAACTTTTTGACCGATTTCGTTCCAGATTTGATGGATAGTTACATTTTAAGTGCTAATGCACTAATTAAATGTAACTTTTAGTTGCTCAGTACCGTGTTCTTAGATATAGATTCTTGTACTAAATTTATTTATATCTAGTTTTAAACATTTTTGTATTTACCATGCCCACTGGTATCCGGGCAACCGGACTGACAGATTTTCTCTTAGGGGATTTCGTCCAAATTTTGGATCAATTTATAATTGGTGTACATTCCATACACCCCATTCCAAAGCTTGTTTAAATTATCGTGTTAACAAACAGTATTCTGAAAATACGTTTCTTGCACTCAGGGTGGTTTGAAAACAGGATATCCGTCAAAATCTAGAGCTCAAATTTTTTTGACGATGATAACACTTTATCTTTGTTTTTTTCAAAGTAGGGGGGGGGGCTCTTTAATCCTTCAACCTACAAATTTACTTAAATGTGTAGGTCATATATAGAATATTTGTTATTTTTTTAATGCCCATAATATTATAACAGCTTTGTAATGTTGAGTAACTTTAAGTTGTTGGTTTCTTTTGGCATTCTTAGTTTATTGAAATGAATTTTAATTTTTACAGTTTTAGATTTTAATTTCATTAAATTAAAAATTTAACAACTCGATGCACGAGTGAGACTTGTTATTGTATGCGAAGAGTTAATGAATTGAATCATTCAACCATCAAATAAAAATAAGTTAAATTTGCCATTCAACGAGTTCTGGTTTTCCAGTTACACCTGATCAGTAATGATATTAAATGAAAATAAATCTGTCTACATTTATAAATTGCAAAAATGAATTTATAAACATTTAGGATTTATTTAATAATTTTATGAACAAATGTTTATAAATTCAAGAAACATCTGCGAAGAATTTGCTAAAAAAAACCTTGCGTTTCGGAATTGTAAATGATTTTTAAAACACATCCGTTCACGGCCATTTCCTTTATAAAAAAGAAAATAAAGTAAATAAAAAAATTGAAAAAAAAAAGCCGTCGAACAACGAGCAGATGCTTTAGACTTCAGAAGTAGCTTTTCGACACATCATCCCTGGCAACCTGCTACGGCATCACTTTCCACCCACGCTCCACAGGTGGCGCCCTCCACTTCTCCACCCCACCACAGGTGAGGGGCTGGGAGAGCAGAGACAGTTGATGACATTTTCCCTCTTTCCCGGGAACAGTTCGTCGACAGGTGGATCGTTTGGCGCGCTCGCCCCCGCAGACGACACTCCGCAGGATCCTCTTCCACCAAACGATAGATCTAGGCTGGATTGTCACATGTCACGGGAATCGTTCGATTGATATGTTTTTGATAGCTGCGGGGTGGGTGGAATTGGGTCACAGAGAATTTTTACGACTACATGTTTCAAAGATTAAAAAGATAAATAAACTACTTAATGAATGAATTAACTAATCGTCTGAAAGGGAAGATTTAGAATAGAGATATTTTTATTTTTATTTTGAAATGGAATAATCGAATTTTGTATTGTGTTGGGAGATTTACAGCGGATTAATTAGTAATTTTATGAAGAATTCTTTTCAGGTAAAAGGTAAGCTGAAGCAGGGATTCTTAAAAGATTTTAATTGCAATCGATGGGGGGGGGGGAGAGAGAGCATTTTTCGAAATATTTCATCGTATATGCCTGTAAATGGAAAAAGTATAGCAAGATAGAAGTAATAATTAACCCTTTGCACTCCGATGGTGCCTCTGACTCACCATTCGTGACTGTGAATCATTCTGACGTTTTATTTACTTATTTTTCACATTTAATTGTTAAAAACGCCCACATAAGCGTTAAGAGATGCAAATTAATTTTTCAAAGAAATTTGACTTGAAAGAATTATGTATATTTATTTTTCATAGCAATAAACAAATCTTTGTATTAGGAGAATAATTTTGCATCTGATTATTTCTCGGAGTGCGAAGGATTTATGATAAATAAAATTAATTCAACTTCATATAGTAGATTTAAGTTCTAATAAAAAAATTTTTAACCTCAAAGCATATTTTTTTATAAATACCAACCAAAAATTAAAAAAAAAGTCCAGTTGGAAGGTTTTTTTTTTTTTGTACTTGTGTAATTTTGGTTTTGTTGTTGCGTGCCTATTCAATTTACAACCGTAGCTTAACGTGAAATGAAAAATGGCTCCCTCCCCTCCATTTATGTTTAAATGAGTTCCTCAACCCAAGATGCTAAGCAAATTAATTGCATAGAATATGCTTCCATTATGATTCGATGTTTTGAAAACGTCACAGAAAGACGGTACAAATGTCATCGGATCAATTGCACATCTACTTTCAAGGATGATATCAACGTTGTCCAACAGAAATATCCATGAAACCCTCATACATACTTTGATCATAATATTAACAGCTAATTAACTTGTCAGTTATAATCCTGAACTAAAATTACACTAAAACAATAAATTCAATAGTAAACAAAAATGAAATTATAACCTCATTGCTGTTAATAATTACAAAGAGAATATAATACAGAGAGTAATTACAGAGTGAATCCGTATTTGTAAATCCTCTCGTCGGTGGCTGCAGTATCAGTGCATCTAATATGCGATTGGTGCTTTAAGTATACCTAATAACAGTATACCTAACCAAAAGTATACCTAATAACAGCCAATAATCGTGGATATCCTCACGATTATGAACAACTGACGCACTACGAACGTGGCAAAGTAGTAATAGACTACCTATGACGATACCATTACCAATCCCTGCAAAACTTCTGTGTTTGGCGTCCTCCCGTTGGTTTGGTGTGGTGTGGAAAGGGAGTGCCAGCTCTGGCGTCGTCCTCGTCATATGACGTGGTTCAAAATTACGAGGTCCGTCCCAAAATAGCCCTAGTGTTGCTTTACAACGGGACGTTAATAAAATTAACTAACTAGCCTTCTGCGTTTGGTGATGATTACTTCCGTAGCTTCAACTACTGGTAAAATATTTCCTCGAATGGCTATTAATGATCTTTTCTATTCAAGGAAATAAAAAGCATTTTGGACACTATCGTTTTTATCCAATTACTCTAAGTTTGGTTTTTGAAATGTTGCATTTGAAGTTCGTTTTCAGAATAGTTTAAATGGATTAATTTTTCATTTTGAAAATTAAAGAATGGTATTTAAGGTTGAACATCATAATTTTGATTCCTGGGCAGACAATGAGGATTTTATCTGGCCTAACACTCTTCCAGCAGTATTAGAGTTTCAGATTACGACTTTTAGGTCTCGAATCTGAGACTATGATTACGTTATTTAAAAAAAATACGACTGGGAAAGAAAGTTGAGATGAGATACTGAGTCTAGAGTAAAGAATTTTGACCAAGAACTTCCTAAATTCTCGTCATCTGATCACATCAAAGTTAAAATGTAAGAGAGTCATTTTGAATGCTTTCAAGGGTTAATTTAGCGTTATAGAAGTTACGAATGAACCTTCCCCCTTTATTTTTAAACCAGAGTGGTGCTGATTTTTGAATCATGTCTTTCTTAATGCTTAAAGCTCCTCAGTGCTCAATGCTAAACATACCTCATGCTAAAAGTTCCTCAGATTTATCAGTAGTTAGCATTTCCTTCCTTTAAGCAAACCCCCATTTCCATCTGTATAATCTGCCATAACCCCTCAACTCTATCAAACCACCCTGAGGCAATTAATCGCGAAATCTACTTTCATCAACCCAGATACTCGACAAGTGTCCACACACAGCCTACATTTCACATGGACGGAAGGAATTCTGCATTGCCCATAATCGTCTGCGGCAGGGTTCAACGTGCCACCCAGATACCGGGATGTCGAGGAAGTGAAGTGATCAGGACAATTTTCTCCGCTGAGGTTGGGACCTTTCACCTGCGGAGAAACAGAGCGAGACCAGGAGGAGGAGGAACCACCAAATGGAACGAGGAATTGTCCCCTTCTGTGTCGCTGGAGGAAGGAAGTGAGGAAAAGGGGCTGTTGTCAATTTTTAGAAGCCCTAGTTTTCGTCAGGTGGATTGTAAGGATGTCGGTTATCGGTTTATTGATCATTAGATAGTGTAAGTGGTGTTACGACTGGGTGTTGCTTCGGAGGGGATTGGGAAATACAAGATTGAGATTCGAATAAGAAAGGAGCTGACTGCGCTGTTTATGAGTTGCCTGAGAAACCATTAGTGAACTTTGGATTTGGAGTGGTTTGAGTTGATGATGTATATAAAGTCATGATGTTAATCATAATGTGAAAGGAAATTTACTAACACAACTTTTTATGACGACAATTTAATGATCAGAAATATCCAAATTACTAAGAATCTTGTTTTAAATTTCCGGCCAGTAGAATTCATTTATATCCTTTGAACTATGAATTAACGATAATGGTGGAAGTCAAAATGTGTTGTTGTTTCTTATGGCACTTACCATGGACAAGCTCGCTGAGGCAGTCAGCGATTTAAGCCTAATCAGTGTCTCTTGTTTTTGTAGTAGCGCCAAAAAGGGCCAAGAGTACGACTTAGCTACTCACTCGTCACATTCACTTACAATGCCCCTTTTTACAGGTGGACACATCCACACAACTTACAGATAGAACACAGAAGAACAACCATGCCCGAACCGGAACTCGAACCCAGGATGCCCAGATCATGGAGAAGACGCCCTAACCCTATGCCAGAACGGCGGCGTCATAATTTATCAATGTATCATTTAGTTAAATAGTTCCCTAATGTTTCGAAAAACCAATTTACAGCATAAAAAAGAAAGAAAGAATTAATGCAATACTTTATCGTATATGTAATAAGAGGAAATCTAATTATCTAAAATATGTGATAATGAGATGTGTACTAATCTTTTACAAATTCGACCTCACTGAATTTGAAGAACACACTTCTGGCTTTATGTCTCCTCTGTTTGCCCATCTGTCTCTGGTAAAAATAACTCAGAAACATTTTGAGTTAAATTGAGGAAATGTACTATATGTCCTTTACTCCATTTTGCAGATTTCGGTCAAATTTTGAATGAAATAAATTTCTAGGAAGTCTGTGTGCCCAACTGTCAGAATATAACAAAAAAAGTATTGAAACACAAATTGAATAGCTGAAGGGTAGATACCTATCCAATTTGGTGCCAAATCCAACGAGAGGTTGAATTTATATCAGTCTATACTTTCTCAAGCCTGTAGACGACATAGCTCAAAAACTTAGTGATTTGAATAAATCTAATATGAAATTTGATTTTTTAATTACAATTGTAGATTAGAATTAAATTTTGGTTTCAATCGATTGGTAATAACGCGACTCAGATACAAATTAAATTTCAAGGTACTTATCGCATCAGCAAAGTTCAGTTATTTGTCTATTTAATGACATAACTTTATAAGTTGAAATCTAATTTAAATTGGATTATGGAGGGTAGGAAGTCGATTTCAAAAAATAAGACAACATTCGTATTTCATACATTCATTGAATAAAATCCATACTAGAGTTCAAACCTGTCAACCAAAAACTCCCCATGTGTGGTGGACGTTAATTCTGTTGTGGTCTCAATTTCTCTAGTTGAGAGTAATATCTCTGTAGGTACTGGATCAGAGGTGATTGTTCTCTGTTTCAGATCTAAATTACAATCTGTGGGTGAATGAAATGCATGAATGAAGTCCGACCCATAAAAAGGTTTTGTGACGTATATGAGCTAAAAGTCAAATTTCTACCCTCGGGTGCTCAGAGGTTCATATCCGTAGAATCTCCTGCGCCCCTCCTTCCGTTGTAAAGTGGAGCACGAAAATAACAACAATTGTAATTATTTAATAAAAATTGGCTAAAATAAATTTATTCCTAATAACCTAAGTAGGAATTGATTTTAAAAAACTTTTTTTAATATTATTTGTTGTTTTTTTCAATCGAATGAACGCAAGGAATTTCAATCCATATACTTTATTTGCTCCTTTCGAACATATCTCAGATCTCTGCATTCGATTCAAAGTAAATAAATGGACCAGAGTAAAAATTAGCATCGAAGCATCAATTTTTCAGTCGATAAAAATCACTTTAGAATGTCGTTTTCTGCGTGGGGAAATTTAAAAGTAAAATTAGCTCATCCTTATCTCTGCCACCTGTAGGAAATCCAACAGAGAGTCAGCTGTTAAATTTTAAATATGAAATGGATAAACTTTTTAGTATTCGTGAATTATACATACTTCCTCAAGCAATCCTGTTATCGTTATATCCCATCGTACGGATACCGCTTCTCATAATTACCCGAGGACGAAAACACGTGCCCTCCAAAGTAAGAACCCTTCCATGCCCCTCCCCGTTGCCACGTTTTCATGCGATGGTATCTACGTTCGCCATCAAATTCAATCGGCCGGGGCTCTTATTTTAACTGAGAAACAGGGTATGCCCGGCGAAAGGTAAATTATCTGCCCTTACGCTGATTATACAGCCTATGTAAAATAGGTATCCATTAAAAAAATTCTTCTCGGGGAACTGTTTATTATGGTGGCAACAATTTTGCGCTATCTTCAGAAAATTTTGGACTACCGCTTTTAGAGATCGTGTGTTTAATGAATTGATGCTGGAGGAATTGGGTAGCAGGAAATATTTTGAAAATCTGAAAGTGTGATAGCAATAAATGTATTCATAAGATGTCCTTGCAAACAACGCAGCAATCGCTGTAACTCTTCCGTAGAAGGATTTTTTTTAATAAAACGAACATATAAGGAAGTTTCAATGAGCTCAAAGGAAAATTTGCGAGGAAAAAACATACATTTTTAATTATAACAATATTTAATTATGTAAATATTTATTTAATTGAGTAAAAATTAAATACCCATACAATATATAATGATTAAGGATAATTTACATAACTGATGATAATAATACATATGCAGCCTGAATGACAAATTCATAACTAAAAGAATTATTTAATTATGGAACTAAAATGACAGGAGTTGCTTATTTGCATTTTAAGCTTTTCCTTTTCTCGTGTTGCCACCATATGGCTTAATGAAGATTTTAACATTTTAGCAAATTGCAGAAACATCATCCTTTTGTTTTGGTAAAAGAAATAACGTTACATATAAAGCTATAATTAGATCTTGCCGTGTTTCAAGTTGTTAAGTTTAGAAGCACATAATCTGAAATCCTATTTCATGTTATCCTAGGAGTTTAATTTGGGTTCCAAATTAAAGTATCTCTGCGTTTGATGTGAATCATGTGCAGAGATATTTACTTCGTGCGTATCTTTTGAAAACTATTATTTCACTCAATGAAGTTATGTCGCTGAAATACAGAAAATAATTGAGAACGATTCTTTATCCCATCAAACTCAGAAGACATTTGTGTAGAATTCCTGATTCCTTCAAGTTCCATCACTAAAATTCAGAAGATGTATGAGGATCCTAAGTTTTATTAATTTCTGCCCCCAGGATTCAGACGACATTTGAGGACGATACTTTATTTCACCAATTTGGGCCAACGCAATCCAGAAGACATTTGAGGTTGATCCATTATTCTTTCAAGCATCGTCACCGAAATTCAGAAGATATATGAAGAGTATCCTTAATTCTATCAAACTCTGCCACTGATATTCAGAAGATATATGAAGAGGATTCTTAATTCTATCAAGCTCTGCCACTGATATTCAGAAGATATATGAAGAGGATCCTTAATTCTATCAAGCTCTGCCACTGATATTCAGAAGATATACGAAGATTATTCTTTATTCCATCAAGCTTCGCTATTGGTATTCGAAGACATTTGAGGAAGATTCTTGATTTCACTAATTTGTACCACCGAAATCCAGAAGACATTTGAGGTTGATCCTTAATTCTATCAAGCTCCGACACTGAAATTCATAAGATATATGAAGAGGATCCTTAATTCTATCAATTTCTGCCACCGAAATGCAGAAGATATATGAATATTATCCTTAATTCTATCAAGTTCCGCCATCGATGTTCAGAAGAAATTTGAGGACAATTCTTTATTTCAACAATTTGTGCCATCGATATTCAGAAGACATTTGAGGAAGATTCTTGAATTCGCCAATTTGTGCCAACGAAATCCAGAAGACATTTGACGTTGATCCATTATTTTATCAAGCACCGTTACCGAAATTCAGAAGATACATGAGGATGATCCTTAGTTCTATCAAGTTCCGCCATCGGTATTCAGAGCACATTTGAGGACAGTTCTTGATTTCAACAATTTGTGCCCTCGGTATTCAGAAGACATTTGAGGACAATTCTTGATTTCAACAATTTGTGCCCTCGGTATTCAGAAGACATTTGAGGAAGATTCTTGATTTCAACAATTTGTGCCCTCGGTATTCAGAAGACATTTGAGGACAATTCTTGATTTCAACAATTTGTACCCTCGGTATTCAGAAGACATTTGGGGAAGATTCTTGATTTCATCGATTTATGCCAACGTAATCCAGACGACATTTCAGGCTGATCCTTAATTCTATAAAGCTCGGCCACCGAAATTCAGAAGATATATGAGATGTTTCTTAATTCTGTGAAGTTTCGCCATCAGTATTCAGAAAACATTTGAAATTGATCCATAATTCTATCAAGCTCCGCCACTAAATTTCAGAATCCATTTGAGGATTATCCTTAATTCTATCGTATTTCACCACCAAAATTTAGAAGACATTTGAATAGCCTCAAATTAACTTCCATTATCAAGTTTTTTTCCCTCATTTATTTAGTAGGAAATTGCATCATTTTACTGAAATTTAATTACACGGAGCTATTTGAGTGACCATAGCGCTCTTGTTTTTCTAAGAGTCAGTTATGCGTGAAACATTACAATGGCAGTGATTAGTCCGAGTGGTCTTAAAAATCTGATTAGTCGGTTGAACGGACAGGAAATTATAAGTGAACAATTTAATAAGCAAACAGTACCTGAAAAAGATGTTTCTAGATCTTCCATCCGTGGCCATTCATCTGTCAAGATCTTTTCACTGCGATTTCTTTTATGCAGATCACATAATGTCCCTGTTCAAGATAAGGCCAATTAATTGTCCATTACCGGTCTCTAGAACTTTATCTCGAATGAAAAGAAATGTGTTGCATGGAGTTTAACCTGCAGAAGGTGTATGGCTCCTTTTATTTCAACCGGTTGTTTTCACTTGCAGGTTATATACGATGAAAAATAGAGCTCTTTCATTATATTATGCCTTATAACAGTTTAGTTAAAAGAAGCCGTATAATTAAATAATTTTTAAATCTTGTGCAATAACTTCTTTGTTAATAATGAAATTTCCGTTTCCGTATCTGAAACTGGTACAACTACTTCAAATTTAGTCATTTATATAATATTTTCCCATTTCTACTATTAGTTCACACTCTCCCTACATATATTTATATAACTAATTCAAATTTTCAATCGCTAACAAAATACTTTTTATTCATTCACTCAAGTTCAGATAAATTTTTTAAAACTTGTAGTGGATGACACTCGACATTAGTTTTTTCAAATAGTAGTTCATTCATTAATTTTTAATACTTTAAATAGAGTTTTAGTAGTTTATAATGACAATCGAAATCAACAGGTAGTAGCTCAATCGGTAAAATGCGAGGATTCCAGTATTTTTCGCGCTAAGGGGAAGAATGTGAGTTCAATTCTCGCGAAAATCGATAATTTTTTGATAAATTACTGCTTTAAGTATGCATTTTCTCAAAATTATTTTCGAGTGTGAGTTAGCATATCTCACAGCAGGTAATATCTTCTAGCATATAAAAGCACTGTTACTTCTAAACTATTCATTAATTTGTTTTTTATCATTTTGAGAAATTTCGACTTTTTTTTAACTCCCCTAAATTTCTAAAAATGAAGATACACATTCAGAAGTGTATCTATCGATCTACCAATCTGTTTATCTGATATTTTAATGACTATTCACTTTTTAGTCTTATTTGAATATGTAAAAATCATTTCAACATTCTTGTATACTGAGTATAGAGAAAGTACTATAATAATCAAAGAATTTGAACTCGTGATTTTCATGAATCTCCTCCATTTAGATCTCCTTGAATTTGAAACACGAACTATTAAAAAATGTCTGATTGTGATAAATATTACTATCAAATGCTTTCAGCTAGATAAAATTTGGTTTTCAATCAAATTTTGAGAAGAAGTTCATTCAGAAAAGGGCAATCTATCCAGTGTTCGAATATATGTCAATGCGATAACTACTAATCAACCAAATTTTGAATCCAATCCAATAAAAGTTTGGCCATCTATTGATTAATTTGTTTTTTCATAAAGATGTAAATTCGATGATTCCAAAATCTTAATGATTTTCAATATATATAATTTGTTTGGGGATTTTGGGACGACAAGAATAGTTCTGTGCAAAAATTTTGGTTCAATCGGTTGAGGAAAATGCGTCCAAAATTGATTTTCGGTTGCCTTTAATCGAATGGCAGAAATTAATTGCAAAAAATCTCGCCAAGAATCACACGATAGACTCAATAAAAAAGGTTAAATTCATGCAAAAGATTAATGTTTTGTAACTATTGCATGCCAATACCATGCAAGGCGTTCTCTAACATGAAAAGTTCATTAGAGAATGTGCGAGAAAGTTTTGAGGAGACTTCTGAAAGATATACAAAAAATTCGAATAGAAAATATTTTAATTGCCGAAAAAGAAAATATTAAGTATTTTCGCATGGTATTGGCATGCAATAGTTACAGAACCGTGCAATAGTTACTCCGTGAAACAGAAAAATGCATTTTTGAAATAGCATTTGTCAGTAACACGATATAATATTATGCCAAAAATGTTTTGAACTTGATCGATGTAATACCATATATGGATTTAACAATAAATGCATACATTTCCTTCAAATTCTAAACTGAATAATTTGCTCTAGTTCAGGCAGCTTGTTTCAATTTGTTGTGTACAAGAGAACGTAATCATTACAAAATGCACACTCCTTTATTACGGAATAAACTAAAAAGTTAAGGATTCTTGTTGGGTTTTTTAAAAAAAAATCAAAATGCTATAAGAATTTTCTCATGAATAATAATCTACACTAGCTTTATCTGCAAGAGTCAACTTATTAATTTAAGTTTGCGAAGATATATGCATCTGTTCCCACGCATTCGTTGTAACAATCGATGAAAAATAAACTAACCACACCTCTGATTTAAAAATTTTAAATTTATAATCGATTTTCTCTTTCGCTATCTACACCGAGTGGCAATTTATTATATCCTCAGCATTTTGTTTATTATTATATCTTAGACGTTCAATAAAGGGTCGATATATAAAATTAAGTTAAATTCTTGAAGTTTACTTACAAATCTGTTTGAACGCTGTATTAGAATACCTTTTTAAAAGTTGAAGCAAGATCATCATTTCTTTTTGAAATAAATTTTCTTTGTCTTTATTAAATTTAAGTTTAGTTCAAGAACAAAAATATTTAATTTTTCCCTCCTAAAACTTACATATCAATAATTAAATTAAACCTCAGTATAACTTAATTCAGTAATTAATTATAATCCACTATACAGAATTAAATAACGAATTCAATCCAGCAGTAACTAACTTATTATTGTTTGAAACATTATTTTTTAATACCTTTGAAAAGTTTCAAAAAATTTTTATTTTGTAAACTAGTAGCAAAGTAAAAGCATTGATTTTGTCCTACCTTTTCATATTTAACTTTTTTTTAATTTTTTAAAGTCCAGCAGGTTATCAATCAATATTTCAACCCATTTTGTTTTAGTTTTAGTTACATTAACGTTTCGTTGTCAAGCAACACTAGAGATATTTTGGGACACACTTAATAATTTTGAATCACGATCTGATGACAAGGACGACTCCTGATCCCTTCTCCACACCACACCAGAGGGACATTTGAACCCATAAAAGACATATCCCCCCCCCATCTTTCACTAAGTAACTGCAACTGAATGCTCGACAGAAAAACATTACTTTCTTTTAAATTTGTTTTTCAAGGAAAATTCGAGTGAATTTCTATATATTTATGCAATGGATATTTTAAACAATGTTCATCAAATTTACACTTTTAAATCTATTTTGACATAAAATTTTATGTTTCATTTATATTTCAAAAACAAATATAAAAGATTTTCCCATAGAGAATATAAATAAAAGAGAAATCTACCACCTTTTTAATTTTAACAATAATAAATCTAAAATATAGAACGCCGGCTTTCTGGCACAGAGATGGTGCGTTTCCCTCGTGTTCTGGGAGTCCCGGGTTTGAGTTCTGGTTCGGGCATGGTTGTTATTAGTGAGATGTGTGACTGTGCCCCCCTGTAAAAAGGGGCTGTGCAAGCGACGGTGATGAGTGATTAGCTAAAGGCTTACTCTTGGCCCTAGTTGGCGCTACTTGAAACAAGAGGCACATATCTTCGGATTAAAACCTGCTGATGTATCAGCGGGGCTTGTCCATAGCAACGCCAAAAGTAACAAGAACAACAAAATATAGAAATGAAATAAGATAGACATTGTAACTTTTATGCATTAGAACAGGTAAAAAGTTAATGATAACAAAAGTAAATTAATTAATAGCTTTTATTCGATCATGATTTATAGCCTACTACATTTTTCTTTAATATTCATTATGTAATTCACGGGCCTGTTGATTTATTTAGTTTTAAATAACCTAGTCATAACTTTATTCTGGCAAGAAATTATTTTTAAGCATCAAATTGTCATAGACTTTAAAGCTATGCTATTTTAATAGACTTAAACTTATATAGATTCATAGAGTAGTAATAAATTTTAATCAACTTATTATTGTCTGTTCATTGTGCATATAAATGGCAGCCGTTCCATAACATCATAAACTTAGTAAAAGCTTAACTATTCCAGTTCACTTATTTTTTTTGTACAATTTTGGGAATGCTACAATTATTTTTAAAAAACTCGTCTTGAAAGTAATACATATATTAAAGAAAACCCTTCTTCTTCAATTTTTAAATCAATGGATAAATTCATATGATAAATAATATATTTAACAAAATATATCGAAATATTTGAAGAATTAAAATAGTTTTAATTGCTGTACAATAGGCTAAGCAAGAATACAAAAAAAGAGCTCATAAAATTGTAATTGTTATTATTTCTTGTGGCACTTGCCACAGAGAAGTTCGCTAATATAATCAGCGAATTTAAGCCGAGGGAACGTCTCTTCTTTCAAGTAGCGACAACTAGCGTGAAGAGTACCTCTTAGCCACTAACGCATCACGTTCTTTTGCATAACCTCTTTTTACAGGGGGGGGGAGCACATTCACAAATTTCACAGATAGAACAGATGAAGAACAACCACGCCCGAATCGGAACTCGGACCTAGAACTCCTATATCGCGGGAAAAATGCATTAAACCTGTGCCAGGATGTCGACACATAAATACTAAATTGGTATTATTGAAAAAACAATGCTTTAAAGCATGAGAAAATATAAAAATAATTTTCAGTATTTAATGCCAAAGCAAATTGTAAAAATATTGCTTATTTTTTAATTAATTGAAATTCTAAATAAAATTTCTTGAAATTATGGAAGAAAATGGGCTTCGAGATGCATATTACCATTTTCAAAAGCATGTGCCAAATTTATTAGTTGTGAGTCTTCTCTTCAATCTTGTTTAATTATATAAATTTAGTAATTTCTCAAACTTTTTCTAATTTTTAACAATTAAAAAATGCTTGAATTACAAAAATCGATTACTTTGTTTAAATAATTCTCATTGTTTCATCAAATATTTAACCACAAAATTTTCTATCATCGAATACTAAGAAATTAGAATTTTATTTAATATCTGTGTAATTTACAAGGGAATAAAGTTCGAATTTTCAACGCCAAAAAATTCGGTAGATAGATAGATGAACTGGAGAAATTTATTTTTAATAACACTGAATGTCATGTGACTAGTCTCCATTAGGTAAGTTCATATAGACAATAAAGGGGAGATACGTATGACTATTAAAATAACGCGTTATTTGACAGAATTATAGACATGAAATTATATTCACACGATTTAACATCATAAAAATAATCAATATTCCCGGCGAACCAATTGACCACCAAATGCAACTGTAAAAATAAGTTCCGAAATTCAAAGGATTTTGAAATATTTTTTAAAAAAAAATGTGATAAAGGTTATGAATTATTACTTTGGTCACCTAAGGTGACATTTTGAATTCAATGTCCACAATTTGAAAAATTACTCCATTGTTCAAAATTCGAACAGGCGAAACAACATAATCATCAATAAAAATTAAAATTCTAAGTAAAGCAAAAAGATTATAAGAATTAATAAGCATAAAACATGTTTGCTGAAGCCAAAGATTATTCAATGGACTGTCTTTAAAGGCCATGGGTGCAAACTAAAGGCCTACCCTTTAAACTGAGCGATACGTGATATCGTCATAGTCTTGTCAGCGCTCATGTTTTTTTACCACTCATAAGTCTTGTGGTAAACAAACAGCGTGTAACCTTATGCCACTTTCGCGTGCAATTCACTGTATTTTAATAAGAAGCCACTTGTTGGATTTTTCGGCACGCTCGTGCCTTAATGGGCTCAAGGGGTTAAGCTCCCATGCCGAGAAGAATAGGTGGGAAAGATGGCGGCCTGCTTTATTTTTACTCGCTTTTTTTTTTTCTTCTTTATTTGGCTTTTCGGATGTCTGTGAGAGACGAGTGTGTGTGTTTTATCACGGCAACTAGAAATTAAACCGTGTTTTGTTTTCAATTTCCTCGATCGGCGTTTCATGGTCGATTGTGGATGCAAATTTTCGTGCTTGGCAAGTTTCGTTTTGTTGGCTGTTTTGATTATCGGTACAGAAGGGGGGGGTAATGGCGTCGTAAAACAATGCACCTATGGGATAAGTATTGACTGCGATTGCGGTTTAACACTTAAGAGGAAGAATTTGAAAAATAGAATGCCACATTCAACAGATTCATCATTTTAAGTTTGTTTTTGTTCCCTTTATCATCATTAAGAGTTAGTTTATTCAGTTACAAACCGCTACATTCTTGGAAAATTATGAGTAAAAGATTATTAAACATAATTTTTATTATCATCATTTATACGTCATTTTCAGAATTTAATTTATAATTTCGTACGTTATAAATTTTCTCTTACTAATTTTCAATCATTTAATTACTATCCTATCCTACACGCTAATGCTTTTAAATCAAACCTACTGAATATGTTGGATAAACATAATCTAGCTTTTAGATTCATTTCCTTTGTTCATAATGCAGCTTTTAGAAATAAATTTATTCTGTTTGCAGAGTACTCGATTGCAAAATAAATATAAAAATTTTGCCTACTATTTTAATTATTTATCTTAAATCGCCTAAGTTCTGAGTTAAGCAGACATTATTAAATGTATTGAATATTAAAATTTTACAATACTAAAATATTTCTTAATGAAAAAAGAAATATTTTCTTTATTTCTTTTGAAATTGCAGTTTAAACAAAATAGAAAAGAATTTTCATATTTTTAATAATCATCCAAATTTGTCGTATAATAATTTCAATTATGTTCAACAATTTTTCTAGCTGACAAAAAATGTTTTGAAGCTCAAACAATTTTGTGATGAAGCAAATCATTATTTTTCTAAATGTCGACGCTTTCATAACTGATAGTCACTGATTGTTTTAAACCAGTTTAAATTGGTTAATTACTTAAATTAATTCAGACAAATAAAAACTTAAAAAATCATAATGTTCTCACATGATAGCTTGAAATTTTAAATAATGAATTAAAACTTTTTAATTTTTTTAATTTTTTCGTTTGATAATAGTGTTGGCGTTAGCAAAAAAGTAGTAAATTGAAATTATTTCACAACTCAGCATAAGCTCATAAAATTTACAATTCCCTATTACTGCAATATTGAAAATAAGGATACCTCGGAACGAAACCATTTTCTTATAAATAAACGAAAGTTGAAGCATTCAAAGCATCGACGTTGAATTACATAGTCTTCTGACCATCCAAAAAAAAAAAAAAATGAACATCTTTTTAGCATTTGATGGAAGCTGATTTTTATTATTTGAATGTTTTCAATCCTGGTCTTATCTGTTTTTCAATATTAATCGGAAAATTGATTGCATCAAATTTAAGTAAAACTTTAGACTTCCTTAAATTACTTTGTTTCATCCGGCATAAACTGGATATTAAATGCCTTGTTTTTGAAAAAAACGCTGACTGTAATAGAGTAATTTTAACGGTCAATGTAAATTCAATATCGGTTTGAAACACAAGAATGTATCTTCACATAATTTTGTTGTTGTTTTTAATAGTTTTCTTTTATCCTTGTATGTTACTTGAAAAATATTATTTGTATTAAATGTATTATTTGTATAAATAATGTAATAAAATTTATTGGAATAAAAACCAAAAACAAATAAAGAAAAAAAGAAAACATCCAATAATCTTCTTCAAACAAGAAAATCTGAATTGCGTTGGCAATTCAATTTTTTGTATCTCCCCCCTTAAAATATTAAATAATTTTTGAGAAAAAATTTCGCCTTCTTTATTGACAAATCATTTGGAAAAGGAAAAAATTTACAGGTGTTTTTTCAGTTTGTATCCTGTTTATTTATGAAAACTTCAATAATTTCAACAACAAAAATCCCATCTTGGGGAATATCGTACCTTAACGTGTGATTTATAAACCCATTCCCACCATTTCATTTCATATTCATTTGCGTTTGAATAATTCAGTAAAAATTCAAATCAGTAACTTAATTTTTTAACTTAAAATTCGGAAATTTTTTAAAAGAATTTTTATTAAATGATTCATTTTACAATTAATTTATTTAACTTTAAAAACTAAATTTTCAATTTATTTTTCTTACACTTATTTTATATATTTACGCAACTTGTCAACTGATTTTTTTTTTTGAAAAAAGTCAAAGGAAATACAAACTTCCAACCCGCAATATTGTAGCATGGTGATATTTTAAATTGGATTCATTTTCCCTTTTAGATTTATAGCATTAACAGTTATAATACACGCATAATACAACACATCGACGGTATTTACAGAAAGGGGAGAAATTACTATCATGTTAAAAAATAGCTAACTTTATAAAATTTAAGAATTTTAGCTTTTTAACTGGCTTTAATATGTTAAAGCACTATCTAATAATAATCTTTTTATTAAAAAAAAAACTAGTATTCCCCTTTTTTTGCCTTACATTGAATATTTTCTTTTTTTTAATTCTTTAGAAACTTCTATATAAACAACAAAAATTATTATAAAATTATGTTTAAGACAAATTTTGAAACTTCTTTATTAAGAAGGAACTTAAAATTTAAATTAATTTTTAATAAATAAAATATATGAAAAAAATCCTTTTTTTAAAGTACTTTTATTACCCAAGGATATAAATCTATGTCAAATTTGGTAACTTTAGGTTCAACATCCAAATTAACGAAGCTTTTTGAGTGATTGCCTAAGATTATTTATAAGAATAATGACAGAATATAATGGCAAGACTGTGTGTTTGTTTAATAAACATTACCTTTATAATAAGACGCTTTATCATGCTAAAATAAATAGCCTGGCAAACGCGACATTTAAATTTTAAACATCGGGTATTGCTAATGAAACCGATATTATTTAAGAAATTAATTTCTTTATTATCCTACCATTTGTTATAAATACCGAACTCCTTAAGTTTCTTAGCTTGTACCCTATAACCAAGTCCTTATTTTTCAACGACTATTTATATGAATTTTTTTTTAAATATTAAAAATTCACTTGGCTAACAAAAGCAGTGCCATATGTATTATTCGATTTCTTATGTTAAAGTAAAAAAGGTGAATTATAAATTGCCATGTAATGTTATTTTGATATGCAAACTTAACATTATACCAAAGCTCAGAAATTTCGAGGCATCACTCAAAGCATTTATGGATGGTTTTAATGTCAGTAAGTCTTTTCTGGTTTCCGAAGGTTCGGCTGCCATTGAAAAGCAGGTGTTGCGAAATGTCGTGAATGCGATTCATAATTCACGTTGTCAACAAGGCCAAATATCAAACATTTCAGAAGAAAATTCTTTTCTGTTCAAGTTTCTCCCTTCTCTCTCTTCAATTCGAATGGCAAATGTCAGAGGAGGGCGGTTTTTAAAAGAGAAATTTCATGTTTATTATTTTATAGTGAGCGATTGGTTAAAAACTTTTACTTTAAAACTTTAGTTAGTTTCTATGTTTTATACCTCCATCAAACCAGTAATAATAATTTGAAAAATTGTGCATCTGTCTACGTGTATGAGAATCTATTAACTGAAATACAAAATTATCTTATTGAATACTGTAACGTTATCTTTACTTCAAAATCCTAGATTTGTATCAAACTTTGAATCAATACTATTAAACGAAAGGAAATATTTTTGAGCATGCTTCTTTTCTTCACAATATTGTAAATATTAACAAAAAAAGACAAACGCGAGAAGAACCGATGTTAAATATAGACTTAGTTTCATCACATCCGTCAAACTGACGGGTTTTGATCATCATGATTTTCATTGTAACCTTTAACTTAGTTTAAGTAAATAAAAGAATATAATTTAACATAACGATTCATTAATTATTAATATTAAAAACGCAAGAAAAACAATTTGTATTTGCATTTATAGGATATCACATTTGATATTGAATGACTTAACAATGAGATATATATTTTGCTGACACATGTGATAACAGATGAATACCTGCTACAAACATATTTGTTGCTGACATTACAGGTATAAATCACTCTATTTGTTGAACAATCGAATTTAGCAAGTCTGTTCTTGGTTTAGAAGGAGGCTTCTTTTCTGTTGTAACTTTTGCCGCTACAGTTCTTCAGACAATGTATGATGATGATGATCTCGTGTCCGCTTTACAACCGAAATAGGGAGTACTGTAGCTTCTGATGGTATGCACTCTTGAGCACCCGAGGGCAGAAGACTTCTAGCTTACGCACGTCACAAAACTTTTTTACGGGGCGAAATTCCTGCATACGTTTCATTCATTCATCCGTAGATCGCAATCCTTTTAACAGGTGGGCACACTCAGATCCTTTTAACAGGTGGGCACACTCATACAAATAACCGATAATACATAGAAGAACAACCATGCCCTGACCGGGACTCGAATCCGGGACACCTGGACCACGAGGAAGACGCGCTACCTCTGTGCCAGGATGCCGGCTTGGATAATGTATGAAAAGTGTAATACAATTTTTTCCAAGAAATGTTTTTAAGTTACATATAAATGATTGTAAATACGTATTGATATCTATCATTGCTTAGGGGTCCATGAAATATTATAAACTCAGAAATTGCTAAGTCAGCCATTTTGATGAGTCTTGATATAAATAGGTATAGATCACACTGATCATACTGATCATGAAAGTTAAATTGGCTTAATGGAATTTGAATAGGAATATGTAATTGTTATTATATTTCCTTTAAAATCGGCATAAGGTTCTAGAACAAATCACAAGTTACTTTTTAAAAAAATTAAGCATGAAATTTGAAAACCATTAAAATGTCTATCTTCATAATTCTAGTATTAATATACACGATGCCACAATTATAATTTTAACATTAGAACTACCAAAGTTAAATATATACCTAGTTTCACTACATCCATCAAATTAACGGGGTTTTGATAATCATGATTTTCATTGTAACTGTTGGCTTAATTAACGTAAATAAAATAATTACATTTATTTACCTTGCTTGGAACCGCACATTTCGAAAAATCTGGTAAGAATACTAAACACATAATTAGAGTTGTTGAGAATTATGAGCAATTCTTAATATCAAAAATGCAATGTATTTTAGTCATATTTGAGCGTCATAGAACGATTTAATAATATATATTTTCCTGAGATAACATTTAAAATTAATTAGTAATAAACATCTCAATCAAGAAAATCTCACAATAAATAATAAAGGATTTTTTTTCAACTTGCAGCTTTTAATTATTGGCAGCATATAATCTATGGAATAATGAATAGATTTTTTTTCCAACTCAAAAACAGGCAGAATGATCATCAGTTTCGTCGACCCGATTCCGCATTTTCTCATCAGTGTGGACTGGTTAGCTCTAACCAAAAGAGCGATAAATAGCATCTATTAATAGGCTATCAATAATTGAAGCATTCTATTTTCGATATTTAATTACATTCGCTTTTTGGTATTTCCATTATGGGGTAGTTGCAGTACGAAATAATCGGTTGCCTGAATTTGGTTCTCATGCAGATAGTGTGTGAACAGGGAGGAGTGCTTCTTGGCGTAGGTTCTTTTAACTATTCATACACTCATTCTGGAAGTTTTTATTCATTTCCTCATTGATTTTGAAGAGAGAGAACATATTTTTCTCACGCAATACGTTGTCAGTTATTTAGTCGTTTATTTAACTCATTTTTTTTTCTTGTAAATATATGATAAAATTACACTTGATTTCGAATGAATTATTTTTACATAGACATTTTACGAGATAGGGAACTATGAAATCATTTGCAGAAAAATTAATAATGTAATCTAGCAACAATATTGAGTTACAAATAATATAAAATAATTAATTTTAAAATGAATTAAAATCATTTATTTGATTTCTTTCAAAATGTTTCTTTTATTTTTTGTGAAATAAAAACTGATATATTGTAAAATTAAATTAAGTTAATTTTAATATGCGTTCTGATTAAAAGTCCAGTAGCTGAATTTTCAAGTTTCTTGACGAATACCTGTTATATATTTTGTTGACACAATTTTCTGAAGAAAAAATGATGCAAATTATTTGTTGAAAAGTCATTCAGTCATTCTACAATTACTGAATGTTTATTTGACAAAATATTGCTCTCTACAGTAAAAAAAATAACAGTCATAAATTTTTTAAAAAAATATTTCTCTGACAGGTCATAATTACTTTATTTCGTGTGACAGATAATAATGACGTCTGTATTAAACATAATTATACGCGTAGTGATGATATAAAGCATGCAATAACAGCAAAAAAATTAAGCGTGTCCTTTGTTTCATCAGCGTAAAATCTGTCTATATAATTCGTATTTGTAAGAAGAAGAACGTATCTGAAAGACATGGTATTCCTCTAATAGGAATCACTCCTTATAGCAATGAGCATCAAAGTGTAATGAATGAGCATCAACTACATCGAGTGGTATTGAAGTCATATCTCGATTGATCCTTACAGGAATGAGTATCAAAGTGTAAGGAATGAGCATCAAATGCATCCAGGAGTAAAGAGGCCATATCTCAATTATTCATTACAGGAATGAGCATAAAAGTATGAGGAATAATCATGAACAAGATTGAGCATTAATTGCATCCAGTAGTACAGAGATCATATCTCAATTATTCATAAAGGAATGATAATCAACTGCATCCAATACTATAGAGGTTATTAATTATTCTTTACAGGAATGGACATCAAAGCGTAAGAAATGAGCATCAAATGCATTGAGTAGTATAGAAGTCATATCTCAATTATCATTCACAGGAATGAGATCAACTACATCGAATAGTACAGAAGTCATATCTCAATTATTTATTACAGGAATGAGAATCAAAGTGTAAAAAATGTGAGTATCAAAGTGTAAGGAATGAACATCAACAGCATTTAGTATAGAGGTGTATCTTAATCATTCATTAAAGGAATGAGCATCAAAGTGTAAAAAGTAAGCATGAACAAGATTGAGCACTTGCTGCATCGAGTAGTATAGAGGTTATATCTCACTTATTTCTAACAATTTCTCAGGATATGATGCATAAAGTGATTTAATTGAATCACAAAATTAGAGATGGCCGGGATGGCCTGTTTGATAGAGTGTTGGACTCTTTATGTCACAGGTTCGAAGCTTATCGGCCAAAAGATTCCCCGAGTGTAATGGCGGCTGGCGCTCGTTAAATCAGTTCGTGGTCACCAAATCCTTCATGTCGAGAGCAATACACTGGGGGTACTGGGTCAGAGGTGATCGTTCTCTGCTCCAGGGCTAAATTACGATCTGAGATGAATTTGCATGAATGAAGTCCGCACCCTAAAAATGATTGCCACGGCAAGTGCCATTAGTCACAACAACAACAACAACAAAATTAGAGAACTCAATTACAACAAGCATTGTATGTACAAGAATATACTTCATTGAGTTGGGATCAGGCAACATCCAATGAACCTGAAGAACGCAAGAACGTCCAAGTTATATTTCTGTTTCCGTACATGGGTTGGCAAATCTAAAAGTCATGGTATTATTTTTTTATCGTCTCATCATATTTAGCTTTAAAATTTGGCAGACACTCCTAATGCGTTTTTAGTATCTATATTATCGTAGACCCATTATACCCCATTGTCGTTAATTGCATCTAAATAACTGCTAAAAAGCCCTCGACAATGGCGAGTTAACTCATTGGCCTACGAATATGCTTTACTTCCTAATAAGATGACCTACCCTACTTACTCTAAAGTTATTTTAATTCCTACAATAATATAAGAACACATGAAATAATAAAGTGTTTTTAGGTGATCTTTGCATTTTAAAGTACTTAATGTTTTCATATTAATTAAAAAGAGCCGGTATGGCCTGGTTGGTTGAGTGTTGGACTCATACTCCTTAGGTTACGGATTCGAAGCTCACCGGCCAAAAGATTCCCTGATTGTGTGGCGATCGATGCTCGTTAAAGCTGTCGTGGTCGCAAAGTCCTCCATATCGAAAGTAATATCACTGGGGGTACTGGGTCAGAGGTGATCGTTCTCTGTTCCAGGTCTAAATTACGATCTGGGATGTATGAATGAATTTGCATGAATGAAGTCCGCCCCCTAAACAGGGTTGTGACGCGTGTCGTACTCTTGGTCCTAGATGGCACTACTTGTAAAACAAAGAGATGCATATCTTAGGCTTAAAATCTTCTGATCGTATCAGCGGAAGCTTGGGCAACGGCAAGTGCCAGTAGTCAAAACACAACACATATTAATTAAAGGTTTAAAATTTAAAAAATTAGTTAATCGATAAGCGAAACAAGTTCGTTACTGAATGTGAAAGAGTTAATAGAATGAGTTTTTAAAGTCAGCAGGCCTCTCTTTTATATATTTTTTTTAATATACCACCTAGGTATGATTAAAATTCACTCGGATATTGCTCATTTTTGAAATTTCAGATTGCTCCCTCCCCCTAACACATATTTTCGCCTTATGTTCTTTCTTATTTATTTACTCTACAAAAGCCCAGAACTGTTTTTTTAGCAGAGACATTTCTTATTGACCAAAAACAGAATTCATTTTTGTCAATAAGATAAACATTTATAACTTTGTTTACGTCTGCTCTCGGGATATGCCATCGTGTCCAAGAAACTTCAACGACTGCTTAACTGCGACCGGTGCTTGAAAAAAAAAAGAAAAAAGAGGGTTCACCCTTTCTCACATTATTTTGCCTCTTATCAACAGATCCCATCTGCGCGAAAGGCGGCGAGAGCTGTTGATGCTGTTTTAATGGCAGAGCCGCGTCACGCGACATTTGAGTCGAAGCCAGCGCCCTCTTTTCGGGGACTCGGAAACTAGGTCTCACCAGCGAAGAACAATGGAAGGAAACTCTACAGGCTAATGAAGGGCAATCTAATGAGCGATTCCGTGGTAATTAAAGCATCTCGGAAGTTATGGGGACAGCTGCAGAGGATAATCCAGACACGGAAGGAAGATCGAAACGTAGATTTTTACTGGCGAGCCAAACGTAAACAAACCGTTTTAATGAATGGGAACGTGTACATTACGTTGGAGATGCAATTTGATCTTTAATTGGTTGGGGATTTGAAAATTGTTTGCAAATGTAATTAGTGGGACTGTTCTTCCATCAGTTACAATGTATCACACGAAACATGAAAAAAAAATCAGATTATGTTAAATTGATTATGAGGATATAAATCACGACTGTCAAGATAGGATATATTTTATCTTGTTGAAGGCACTGTTAGTCGTGTTTTAGGTTAAATCAAGAAAAATTGAGAAACAATAACTAATAAATATCCTAATCCAATTTACTTGTAGAAATCTTGTTTTAAAATGCATGAGACATACTGAATTCTGCCACTTTTTGTTGTTTAAGAACAGAAGGCCTGTACCTTTTAAGGGAAAAGATAATCTTCATGAAAGGAATCATTGCAGTTTAGAAATTATTGTAGAACAAACTTTGCCATCAACACAAGATGAAAACTTTTGCTTCTTGTGAGTGTAGTTTCATCGTCCTTGTTTTTAAACTATTTAATTTGAACTTTGACGTTTTACCCTAATGAAGCAATAAACTTTCTCACGAGAATTGCAAGTCGAATTGTGTTATGTCTGTTGTAGTGGAAATGCATTTTGGTTATTTGGATTTAAACCGGATATCCAAATGAATTAAGGGAGTATTTCCCAATTGGTGAGTGCTTTGTGTAGTACCCGTCAGATATAACTTGAAATTAAAATGTATTTAGTGTGGTTCAAACAATATTGATTTCTTTACACTTCAATGTTTCTTAGAGTACTCAGGAAAGACGTTCCGCTGAAGATGGTGGGACAGATTTCTGAAATCTCGAGAAATATTTGTAAAGAAATTCAAAAGAGGCTAGGGTGATGGGTCAGTGTATTGGATTGTTTGAGGTCATGCTTTAATTGAAGCTTTATTTATGTAATTATTCTGCCGCAGATTCTAATTGATGTTTTTTATGCTGAATAATAGATATTAAAATTTGTTGTATTTTTCTGTTCATAATCTTGATTTACCCTACCAGTGGTGCATGATTTTATGTCTTTGTCATTCTGAATTTGCTTTGTATTTATGTCATTCACTTTGTATAATGTGTTCACTTGGTGTTTTAGATATTGCTACGTTGTATGGTACTGTTGTACAGTATACCATATATTCCCCTTTTGAACATTGAGATATTATTTTTATGTTTTTGCGTTTCGTTTTCACCTACGTCCTAGCACAGAAGTAACGCGTCTTTCCCTTGATCTGTACGTAATTGGTCCGTATCCCGGTTCGGGACATGGTTGTTCTTCGTCTGTTCTATAAGATGTGTCAATATGCCTCCCTGTAAAAAGGCACTGTGCAAGACAATGTGATGCGTGAGTAGTTAAGGCGTACTCTTGGTCTAGTTGGCGCTTCTTAAACAAGCGACGCACCCTCGGTTTAAAATCGTTGACTACATCAGTGAGCTTGTCCATGGCAAGTGTCCCTAGAAATAATAATTGTTTTCTTTATATTATTTTCAATTCAGTCTCTTGAATACAGTATGGTTTATTTACAATTTAATTTAAATTTTTTATTTTAATCAAATGAACTATAATGTGTATCATTAATTACCTTTCATATTCTGGGTGATTATTGTAAGCCTTTCAATAAATAAATAAATTTTCACTCCCGAATTATCTTCAAGTTCTTTAACTTTTTCGGGAGCTGTGTAATCGTGGGAGAGGTTAAGACTAAACCGTATTAATTTATAAATAAAATTAGTATTTGTCAGCCAAAAACTTTTACCAATACTTAGTGACTACATACAAACAATTTCCTACCTCCATTTACATTAGACAGAATTACTAAAAAATTATTCAATTATTTATTAGAGAAAATTCGTGTGGCTTTAGATCTTTTTTGAATGTCCCAATAGCTTACAATGGTGGAAACTGAAATCTTGAAGGCAGTTGTTATACTATGCTTTGATGGTCATATAAAATGACAACATAAAAATAATTTTAAATGGCCGCATTTTGTTGCAGTACTAACAAACTATTAAATGTTATTACAATTTCAAAGCCGACGTTCTCTCACAGGGGTAGCGTGTCTTCCCCTTGAAATTGGCATGTCGGGTTTGAGTCCCGGTTCAGTCATGGTTGTTCTTCATCTGATGTGATGCGTGAGTAGCTAAAACGTACTCTTGACTCTGGTTGGAGCTACTAAAACAAGAGATACCATCTGGGCTTAAAATCGGTGACTTGTCTATGGCAAGTACCATTATAAACAACAATTTTAAAAGAAACAAACTCCATTCAGTAAATTTTCATAATTTATGATTTACTAAAGAAATATGATACGCCTTAACAAATTCATTTATTTAAGTTTCGAGTCGATTTTAAATTGACAACATTATTGCCTAACAAAGAGGCGTACTAATCTCAGGGGAGCGCTGGAACTATTTGCCCTTTCATCCCCTTTCAAATTACTATTATCAGATATTTTTATTAGTTTTAACATATATGAATCAATAGTATTTAAATAACAAATATTGCAATAAAAAGAAAACAACAAATTTAATTGCAAATTATTTTAAAAGGATTGTTTTTTGTATATCTCCGATAAAAGTTTCGAATATAAAACAACGTACGAAGGAATTGTAAATTTGTAATACATTTTAAATACACAAATTTTGCTAAGGTCGATGATTTAAATTAATCTACTGCTATAAAAATATCGACTACTCTGATTATAAAATGTATGAAAAATTCCTAAGATTATAATTCTAAAATTTAAATGAGCGTTAATTTTAATTTCGATATGTAAGAGTACACGATCTGCTTAAATTAAATGAAAGTATAAGGAAATTTTCCTCTGAATATGCTTCTAAAAAGAAGTTTTCTGACCTTCCAGGCCTTTAGGTAAGTTTCTTACTTTTCTTATTTTTGTAATCGCTCTTGATTTAACTTCCGCAAGTAATCTGCATTAAGGAGATTTAAATTATGTTTAAATATATTCTTTATTATTCGAGGTATTCAGATATTGGATTATTGATGTAAAGTCTCATTTCACATAATGGCAAGATTCAAAAAATCAAATTAAATTAATCAAGGCAAAATTTCCTTGATCATAATAATCAATGATGTGCATTAAAATCCGTTCCCGTTATAAAAAGATTGTGGTGATTAGATTTTAGCTTTTCAAATGAACTATTTTGCTATTCAATTTTTATGGACGACGCTTAATAAGTTGATATTTTTTAAAATTCATATCTCCTAATCTCAATTATGTAATTTATTTGGATAATCTAACAACTTGCGAAATAATTCCAACTTCTATATCTAATATGAACTAAAAATCAAAGAGAGATTTGCTTTCGTTTCTGTGTAGGATTTCTACGGAACAAAACTTTTTAACTAACCGAATTTGGCATAGACATAATTTAGAGAGTATGACTGAATTCTTCACAAATATTTTATTGAAAATTTTAATAGATTTTTTAATTAAAAATTAAGCAAAGTTTCAGCTGTTCCCATGAAAATTACTAAAAATATCATAGCATTAAACTAATTTTTGAATCATTTCAAAATCTGAAAATATTATCTTTTTAACCACTTAACAGTTATTTTCTTTACTACCTAATAAGATGACACCTTCTATTTTGGGAATATTTTCTTATTTTGATTCAAATGTAAACCCATCGAATACTTGACTTATCTCCGTATTCGAAGTCATTTTACTACGGAATTATAATTGTTATGAAGGGTTTGTTTTTTGTTTACAACTATCAAAATTCGATAAATCAATGCACGTGCGGCATACGGACAAAACAGTTAAGTGGTTAATGAGTCGTGAAACTTTTCCCCTGAGTTTTAGTAGTTATCAAAATTAATCAATTTTAGTAATTGTCAAAACTATTCTTTTACATAATTTTTAACTTTATATTACATTGTTAGACTGAAATTCAATTAAATATTTTATGAAACAACGAATACTTTGTTTCAATATATAATTAATAGAGTCATCTTCTTCCATTGTCGGAAGCTGTGAATGAAGATGATTTTAAAGTTTTATTTCCTAACTTGTGCTTCGTTTTCCTTTCAACCAAATGTATTCATAAAAATTTCCAAATTTTCGGATATTCAAAATTTAAAAATATTAGAGATTACAATAATTCTGAAATTATTAGATTACAATATTATTAGTCAACTTGAAATATGTCAGCGTTAATATGTTAAGCGTATTATTCGTAGAAATGTTGTTAATCTATTAATACCCTCCACCAAAATTTTTTTATATATTTTGAAAATTGATACGTTTTTAACAGTTCTTTAAAAACTACGTAAAAACTCAGGATTGTATTTATGTGTTTGTTTTCATATTTTGACATAAGTCATAAATGTCTATAACTACATTCGTTTTTATTATTATTATTACTTTTCTCCAGGACAAAGGTTGTTATTTTAGTTAATATTACTGAGATGATATGATATTAAATACAACGACCATCATAAATCAAATTAAAATGAAACAACTGTAATTTCAAATAAATAAACAGCCACTATAAAATCAATTAAAATTCAACAACCCCTATAAATTCAATTAAAATTCAACAACTACTGTCAATTCAAATAAATAACCACTATAAATTCAATTAAAATGAAACAACTACTGTAAATTCAAATAAACAAACAGCCATTAAAAATTAAATTAGGATTCAACACCCACCGTAAATTCAATGAAAATGAAAAAATTACTGTAAATTCAAATAAATAAACGTCCACTATAAATTCAAATTAATAAACAGCCGTTATAAATTCAATTAAAATTCAACAACCACTGTAAATTCAATTAAAATGTGACAACTACAATAAATTCAAATAAATGCAATACTCACTATAATGTTTTTTTTTTCAATGTCGTGATGACCGAGATCAAAATTAAAATTTTAAATAATATACATAGCCATAGTATAGCCTTATTTCTGCACTAAAAGGTTTAACTTGTGTTTCTTGTATTTGAAGCTCATAAAATTATATATATATATATATATATATATATATATATATATATATATA
>JAOUZG010038877.1:855837-882763 GCA_026289955.1 Argiope argentata | reverse complement strand
AAAAAAAATCGTTTTTCTTTTGGATTTTACTGATATGTATTTCTTCAAATAATTCAAGTAAGTCAACTTCCTTGCCATAGCTACAATAAGCCTAGGAATGATTTGATTGGCCATACATATGAGATTCTTGAAAGACAAACCATTTTGAAGCTTTATTCCAAAGACAGTTTATCGTATTTGTAGGCATGATGTGATACAATTTGAAACCTAGTAAAATAGCATATCATGGAAGGATTAAATGGATTCTGGCCGAAGTGTCAGTATTTCTAGCTGATAGTAGTTTCTAAATATGAGGTCCGTTCCAAAAAAATCTTCGTATACCTTCAAAACTGGACAATAATCTGCCAATTCAATCAAATAAACCAGGAAAACAATTTCATCGTCTGAGACAAAAACAATCTTCAGATTCAAATCAAACGTTTGAAAGAAAGAAAAATATCCAGACAGAGATAACAAATAATTAGAGATCAAATTATGCAATTTCATAATTGAGGTGTTTTCCACGAAATATTATACTGCGAAAACAAAAAAATTGCCCTCTAAATTTTTATCAGTTTTCCGATATTCGGAATATAACCTTGCTCTTCTACGTCTGGATCATACAATTCATTCAGCACAGGGCATTAAACCGGAATAACATACTAGAAGAGTTCTTATTATCCCCTTCCTTTCTTCTAGCTTTTCCCATTGTTGGCGAACAATCTATTATATTCGAAGTTTCATAGTGGCAATACTTCTCTTCTTTTAATCGATTCCTAATCAGGACTCATTTTTACCTTGTATTAACCCTTTGCGGTCCGATGTCGAGTGTGACTCTACATTCAAGATTGTGCATCTTTTTGAAGTTTTATTTATTTATTTATATTTCAAATTTAATAGTTAAAGACGCCTATATAAGTCAAGAGATGTAGTTTAATTTTTCAAAGAAATTCGACTTAAAAGAATTATGTATATTTATTTTTCATAGCAATAAACAAATCTTTGTATTAGGTGAATAATTTCGCATCTAATTATTTTTCGGACTGCAAAGGGTTAATCATAAAATTAAGTAATTTTTGCAGTTGTTATTGTTATTTATTTGCAGTTGCAGTTGTTATTTATTTGGGTTTATGTTAACATGTTTGGCATCTTAAGATTATGGAATGTAAGAGTTGTCATATGCCAGCTTTATGCAATTTGGGTAGATAACAGGTGTTGTGGGATAAAAAAAATTAAAAGAATATCTCATTAGAAACTGTGAGCAAAGGTCACATCAAAAAATTTCACCGAGACACTTTTATTATTAACTGGTTTGATTTTTTAACTAGAAATTAAATTTGATCTCTTAATCAGATGACACATTTTAGTTAGCCATTTCTATTTTCAACGACTGGAAAGGGTACCTGATTCTCCATAATGATTTTTTTTGTCTTTAAATAAATCGCTGTCTTAACTTAAATTTTGGTTTAAATCTGAAACATTCTACAATTCGAAGTTTGTGCTTGACGCATCATTTAATTTGTTGTTATTTCTAATGGTGCTTGCCATGTACAAACTCGATTACGCAGTCAGCGATTTTAAGTCGAGGTGCGCCTCTTGTTTTTATAGCGCTAATAAGGTCAAGAGTATGTCTTAGCTACTCACAAATCACATTCACTTTTTACAGACGGGCACATTCACACATCTTAAAGATAGAACAGATAAAGAATAAGAGCAACCATACTCGAACCGAGATTCCCGGATCAAGGGAAAGATGCACTACCCCTGTGCAAAAAGTCGGTTCCATTTAATTACAAAAGCTTAGTATGCATTTAAAAAAGTAGCACAGCCATAATTCGCTTAACGAGCATTTCTCACTGCATAAGAAGCTTAAAAAATGGGAAAAAAAGCAATTATCGTAATGAGAGAGTCTTGCAGAATGAGAGACTAAGATACATCGTGATGTCACATGCAAGATTTTTCTACATATCGAATTGAACGAAATTATTTTAAAGATAATCATTACTTCGATTTGGGTAAAACGTTGGTTGGATGGAATTGTCGAAAAAGACCCTGATGACTTTGATCAAGTGCATGTGAATCTTTATCTAAAAGACTCTGTCTCTAGTCAGAATTATGGGACCAGGAACTGATCGATGACATGGAGAAGTTGATGGAAGAATATAGATAAAACTATCGAAGCGTTTATACAGATGCATTTGCACCACACTAAAAAAGTTTCTGATGAGATTTGGTTAGGAAAAAAAATCAACAAACTCGACAATGACAAAAAATCCGACGTGCCCATTCGGACTTGCGGAATAATGATAATTTCTCAAATTTCAAGTACTCAAGAAGTAGATGCCTATTCTCAAGGGCAATCTAATAAAACAGAGTGTAAATTTACCTGCTCCAATTAAATTAATTAATTTGAATTATTTCTTTAAAATTGGAACATTTTTGTGACAGTAATTCAAATCTTGTACTCTAATCACAGAAATATAAACACTTCCAACTTTCATAACATGCATATAATACTGACTCACAATCAGACTTTTTCATTTTAGGGTTTGTAGAATCAGGAAGAATTCAAGAATAAAATACATACTTCCAAGCTGAATCTAAAAAATTAGAATGTAAATTTATCTACTTCCGGTTTAAATTAAAGTTTTAATAGGAAATTACCTATTTGCATTGGAAAGAACGCTGTGATTCTCATACTCACTCGATAAAAATGTCTACTCTTTTTGCAGTCATGGCATGCACATGGCACTGAACACAAAATCCAACGTGCAGTTTCGGGCTTGTGGAATCATGAAGGATTCTAAAATTTCAGATAGCCAAGAAGATAATGCTTATTTCTACGTTAAATTTGAAAAAATAAAGTTTATAGTTTACCTACAGCTTTCAATTAAAGATTTTGAATTTCTTCTTTAAAATGGGAAAGTTGTAGCAATGAAGTAAAACCTTGTAGTCAATCCAACAAATACCTAAGCTTTTAACAGCCATGGCACATATGGTACTGAACACAAAATCCAACTTGTAGTTTCAAGCTTGTGGAATCATGAAGGCTCCTAAAATTTCAGGTAATAAAGAAGGTTATGCATATTTCCAATAGAAATTTGGAAAATTAAAATGATAGTTTTCCTACTTTCAGTTTCAATTACAGATTTCGAATTATCTCTTTAAAATGGAAAGATCATAATAATGGAATAAAACCTAGCACTCGACTCATACAAATACCTAAGATTTCAACAATCTTGGCACGAAAATGACACTGATTACAAAATTGGACACAGTTTCGGGCTTGTAGCATCATGAAGGACCTAAAACCAAAGTAACAAAGAAAATAATGGATATTTCCGTGGGAAATTCAAGAAATTAGTGTTAGTTTACCTGTTTCCGATTTCAATTGAAGATTTCGAATTACCTATTTTTAGTTGGAAGATTATGACGATGGAATAAAACCTGGAACTTGACCCATACAAATGCCAAAACTTTCAGCAGTCATGGCACGTACACTAAACACAAAATCCAACTTGCGGTTTCAGGCTTGTGGAATCAGGAAGATTCACAAAATTTCAGGTAACCAAAAAGATAAAATGAATCCAAATGAAATTTTAAAAAATTAAAGTGCAAGTTTACCTACTCCCAGTTTCAATTAAAGATTTGGAATTACTTCTTTAAAATGGAAAGATCGCAGTGATGGAATGAGACTTTGTACTATATTCATATAAATTGTTGAGCTTTAAGCAGTCGTGACACTGAACACAAAATCCACCTTGCAGTTTCGAGCTTGTGAAATCATGAAGATTCCTAAGATTTCAGGTAACCATAAAGATAATCCAAATTTCAAAGCAAAATTTGAAAAATCAAAATATAAGTTTACTTTCTTCCGATTTCAATTACCGATTTCAAATTACCTCTTTAAAAGAGAAAGATTGTATTGATGGAATAAAACCTTGTACTCCACCCATACAAATGCCTAAGATTTCAGGAATCGTAACACGTACATGGCACTGAACACAAAATCCAACTTGCGGTTTCACGCTTGTAGAATCAGAAAGGTTCCTAAATCTTCAGGTAATTATGAAGATAATCCATATTTTCAAGCGAAATTTAAAATTATTAAAGTGTAAGTTTACCTATTTC
This sequence comes from Argiope argentata, assembly GCA_026289955.1. Taxonomy (NCBI): domain Eukaryota; kingdom Metazoa; phylum Arthropoda; class Arachnida; order Araneae; family Araneidae; genus Argiope; species Argiope argentata. Next base: position 878,653 of record JAOUZG010038877.1, on the reverse strand, counting down.
CGATTTTAAATAAAGATTTCTAATTACCTATTTTTAATTGGAAGATTGTGGCTATGGAATAAAACCTTGAACTTGACCCATACAAATGCCTAAACTTTCAGCAGTCATGGCACAGAACACAAAATCCAACGTGCTGTTTCGGGCTTGTGGAATCATGAAAGCTTCTATACTTTTAAATATCTAAGAAGCAAAGGCATACTTCCTGGTGCAATTTGAAAAATTACAGTGTAAATTTAGCTGTTCGCAGTTTTAATTAAATATTTTGAATTGCCTCATTAAAATGGGCAGATTAAGGCCGATGGACTCAAATCTTGCATTCGACCCACACAGATCCCTAAGCTGGCAGCAGTCATGACGAAAACGCATGTAACAAGATTCCATTTCGGTAATTAGCGTGCAGGTTGTGTTACTCCAGGTTTAAACTCGCCAGATTTTCAATTATTTCTCGGAGGAAACTAATTTAATCGCCCGTTCAATGACGCCGTGCTCCGTTCTCGGGCTCCCCGTGCATTTAAATTAGCTTAATCGCGGCGGACTTCATTCTTCACGCTTCTCTTCACATCCGTGCAGGCCTTATCGGGGCCCTAATTGACGTTCATCAAGGACGAGTTGATATTGATATAAAAGCGGGTTTATTATTATTTTTTTATCCTGTGTAAAATATTGATGCAATTTATTTTTTTCGCGTAGGGCCATAAATTTTACTAAAATATGAAACAGTAATTGTTGTTTGTCCAAGACGAGTAATAAGAAATTTTTCATGGTGTGAGATACCGCTGAAGTATCTGTCGGTTCCCTTAAGTTTGGAATCTGCACACGTAAAATGTGGCTGCATCTTTTCCAATATTAATTAAGTTGTTTTTATCTAAAAAAAGAATTTATAATAAAGCAATGTATTTATAAGAAATCATAAACTCTAATCAAATTCTTAGAATTTGTTCAAGTAAAAGAGAGAGAGATTTCAAAGATATATCAGAAAAGAGAGAGGACAAATAAGTAGACGGACAGACAATTTTGCATTTTATACTTATCCTTGTTAATTCACGGCAAATCACTTTGTTGTACGTTAAATCTGCTAGGCCAAGCGTCCACTCGCTGGTGTGGTGTGGAGAAGGGGGTGCCAACTCAGGTGTCATCCTCGTCATCTGACTGCAGTTCAAAATTACGAGTTCCGTCCCAACATACCCAAGTGTCGTTTTACAACGGGTTTTTAATATAATTAAACTCATCTAAATTACGACAAATTATAATGGTTTAGACTTTATAATCGTTTCTAACGGTACTTCAGTCTTAATAAAGCTCTCTCATTTGGCTTCTTTACAACATATTAATAACTCTTCATGTTTAAAAATGTCTTGCTAGTATTTGTATCTTAACCCCAGAATGTATTACTTTTATTTATTTTTTAAATGTTTGTGTATTTTAATGGCTGCATATAATTTAAGAAAATTGTTAAAATAAATTTTTAACAATTTTTATAAAAACTTGTCAAATGGCTAAATTATTAATTAAACAATATCCCAGTAACTCAAATAGCATGATAATAATTATGGAAATAAAAATAAAAGTCCCTTTTTGTCGATATATTTTCTTACAATGCAAAGTAAGCATTTTGATATTGTATTATTATAAATATTCATACAAAAGCCAAGTTGGTATTTTTCCAAGTTTCCAGTTGAAATCTAATTATAGTATCGCTTTTGCCATGCATTAGTTTTTACTAAAAACATTAAAAAAATTATAACATTCATTGTTATATTTTAAATAGTCTTATGAAGATTATAAAAGGAAATAAAGAAGTGTAGCCAAAGGGCTATATAATGCACTGCAAAGTTTATACGTTGATTTAAAAGAAGAAGAAAATCAAATGGTCTGCTTTTGTTTCTAATGTTTCGTATAATGGCTTACTTTTGAAGATAATCTGATGCAAAATTCTAGAGAAGAAACATAATTCTGAAAAGAGCTTATAATAATTTAGACAAAGATTGCTTTTTCTTTTATGAATCCCTTTTTTAGTTAAAAAAAACAATTCTCCAAATTTAAATTTATATATATGTAGAAAAAAAGACAACTAAAATATTAATGAATAATAAACAAGAAGTAGCTTGATTCAATCCAACCATTTTATAAATTTAAGTTAAATATTTTAAGCCAAGACTTAATTATTTTTATTTGAAATTATTAAAAGTCAATTTCAAAACACCTCATAGAATCTCAAATATATTTTACGCAAATAAATTCGAGAACAAAATTCGTAGTTTAAGAAATTCAGACTTAAAAAAAACAGCCTCAAATATTCTCCCCCAAAAATTTTCACATCCTCTCTAATAAATCTGTCGTGAAAGGAAGCGCCTTAAAAGGTGCACAATAGTTACAAAATATTAACTTCTATTGAATTTAGCATTTTTACTTAATCTGTCCTGCATTCTTGGAGAGTTATTTGGTGATAATTCCTGGCATGAGTTAGTAGTATCCAAAAATCAAATTGTTTTTTAGACACATTTTTTCAACTGAATGAAACAAAATTTCGAGTTCAGCTGTCACAAAATCCCATATCAAATTTAATATATTTAAGTCACAGCGTATTTAAATTATTGCGTTAGCACGTTTCTGGAAGTTCGGACCAATCAATCGATTCATAATTGAATTTGATCAAAACTTGACTGATGTCTATACTATAATTGTCAAATTTGTGTACTGAATTTTATCTATCTATCTTCATTTTCTAATTATGGCGTTAATTTATGTTTTAATAACAGAACTTAATATGAGTAGATTTTACTCAACATTTGATAGAAATCTATAAATTTGTGTACTTAATTTTATCTATCTATCTATCTTCATTTTCTAATTATGGCGTTAATTTACTTTTTAACGGCCGAACTTAATTTGAGTAGATTTTACTCAATATTTGATAGAAATCTATGTGTAAATTTTATCTATATCTCTCTTCATTTTCTAATTATGGCGTTAATTTACATTTTAATAGCCGAACTTCTGAGTAGATTTTACTCAATATTTGATAGAAATCTATAAATTTGTATAAATTTTATCTATATCTCTCTTCATTTTCTAATTATAGCGTTAATTTACATTTTAACAGCCGAACTTCCTCTGAGTAGATTTTACTCAAAATTTGATAGAAATTTATAAATTTGTGTACTTAATTTTATCTCTCTCTCTCTTCATTTTCTAATTATGGCGTTAATTTACATTTTAACAGCTGAACTTAATTTGAGTAGATTTTATTCAAAATTTGATAGAAGTCTATAAATTTGTGTACTCAATTTTTTCTATCTCTCTTCATTTTGTTATTATGGTATTAATTAATATTATAAAACTGGACTTCCTCTAAGTATATTTTTCTCAAAATTTAATAGAAATATATAAATTTGTGTACTTAATGTTATCTAATAATCTCTTTTCATTTTGTAATTATTTTATGAATTTATATTCGAATAGCTGGATCGCTGTTCTTCCTCTGGGTAGATTTTACTCAAAATTTGATAGAAATCCATAAATATGATTTAAAGACCATACACCAATTTGCAATCGCATAAATCTAAAAGTATGAGATTATCTTTATCACTGACAGACAGAAGGACATTTTGCAAAAATGCGTTTCTCGCACTCACGGATGTCTAAAACATGGAGATCCATCAAAATCTCGAGGTGAAATTTTTTGATGATTACTATATAGCATTCGTACGAGAAAGTAAAAATAACAAGGTTTCTTTTTTTTTTAATTATCCTGTTTCACATTATAAATGGAGTAATCAGATAACAGAAACATCGAGTTTTAAATTACACTTTGGGTGAATTTCGCGATTCACGAATTCACGTCGACGAGACTGAACAAGTGCTCAAACAGAGACATCTTCAGCACGCGCAGGAATAGTTATATACATCTTCAACATCTTAGCGCCCAAATCGTTACCTCATAATTCCGCAAGCGAAAATGATTCCTCGATTCGGACCGCATCATTTCGATTTGCTACAATCAGAGCAAATGATGATGGACGACGGGCAACAGTGACGGATCCAGTTAATCCATCAAATCTCTCACGAATCCCTCAACCCATGTCTCTCATCGCCTGAACTTCCTCACCAATGACAGAGGTGCGCCCGAATATGGGATTCAATGAAGTGAACGGATTAGGGAATGCATCACCCCCTCGATAGTTTAGTCTGATTGATAGACCGCATAAGTAAAACTAGATTGAAGGGGCTGCATTAATTTGCGAGAAAAAGCAACTGAATTCTGAATGGTCTGTCCGGTAGGTGCTTTTGCTTTAATCGACTTGGCAATCACTTTGTTTTTCCGTTATTGAATCTATTAGAGTTAATTATTCTCTAATGGCATCAGCGAGACATTTTTCATTAAAATGCCATTATCCGTCACTCTTACATCTCCATTAGAATCACGGAATACTAGTTATGGATTGCTTTTGGATGCTTATGGACTTTAAGACGTTCATTACAAATTGAGCATTAAGATTGATATAATATGAAACTCGCACAAGTATTTTATTTGATAGTCGCCCAAAGGGATGTAAAATGTATCAGACGACTCCACCTATAGAGAGCCAATCCACTAATAAAAAATGTATTAATGGACATATCCAAGTAGACATGCAATTTATCTCAATACACTTGACTTAATTCAAGGCAATAATTAGTTGAATAGCTCTAGATCAAGGAGAATTTTTTTCCTTTTCTTTTTGTCAAGTTTTTAATAATCTATACTAGTATAAATGTGAAAGGACCGTCTTTCTGGCGCAGAGGTAGCGCGTCTGCCTCGTGTTCTGGGAGTCCCGGTTCGGGCATGGTTCTTCTTCTGTGTGCTATCTGTGAGATGTGTGACTGTGCCCCCCCCTGTAAAAAGGGGATGCGCAAGCAAATGTGGAGAGTGTATAGCTAAGATGTACTCTTGTCCCTAGTTGGCGCTACTTCAAAAACAAAAGACGCTCCTTTCGGCTTAAATCTGCTGCCGTATCGCGGGGGGCTTGTCCATGACAAGCGCCAAAAGTTACAACACATAAATTTGAAAGTTTGGATCAATAGATGATGTAAATCAATCACGACAGAACAGCCGAATGAAATTGAGTGAAATTTAGTATAGAGATGAATTATAGTCTAGAATAGAACATAGACTACTATTTATCCAGGTTAGTTGAGTGGTTAACTTTTTATTAAATAAAAACTAATTTTTCCACCAAAAGTTTCTCCACCGCCAAATGAGCGAGAGTTCAGCTTGTTTTTTCTCCCTCGCAAATGAAATTAGGCTTAATATGTTTTCGATCGATTATTTAAAACGATTCTGTTTATTTTCTTAGTATTTGTTGCATTTAAAATTAAACAAATATTTATTAGTCTTAGATTTTTCGGATTCATTTTGAAGTACTTTTGAATTAAAATAATACAGAATAAAGGAAATAAAAAAAATTGTAATCTGTATCGTGTTACCTCAACTGACTCAGTAAATTCACGCATTTTTGTTGCCCCAATTGGAGTTGAAAATGCATGCGCGTGTAGTGTGTTGTAATTGCTGACAACTGTATTTTCATTATAATTAAAAATTTAAAAATTATGTGCATAATACTGCTGTAGCTATCTCAATCTCGAACGATAAATAAGATATACTTGACTTGATTTTAAAGAAATACGGACCTGATTTACTGTTTCGCTTTATTTCAGGTACGCACTGTAAAGAAATTGCTTTTAGGTGAGTTGTGTACTTTTCCATACCGACGAAGTTGCGAATAAAAGCTGTTAATTAATAAAATTGTATTTAACCAAGAAATTATTTAGAATTCTTTTGAAGTAAATAGCCAAAATTCGTATTTCAATTATTCCAAACAATTCAGCAGATTATTTTTTTCCCAGATAACACATGTGTAACTTAATTACAATGAATTCTAGCACTATTCACTTTCATATGGTATGAGTTCCCTACATCGTATTAAACTCAGATCATAAAGAAATGTAATAATTAGAAGTTTTTGACAATTGGTTGGCTCGCCGGGATTATTGGTAGCTAAAATTTTCAGTTTAATATTTTATTTTATTTGATCTTAATAATTTCAGAAAAATACTAATAAGCTCCAAGTTTTTATAGTACATAATTCCCTACTGTTTTATAAGTCTTACGATATTCTGTTCCTTGAACTATACATTTACTTTATTTTCGATCAGCTCCTCTAAAATTTGTAAAAAAAAGTGATACACTTTACTATTTCTAACCTCTTAATAATGTAAACTAATTTCTAATGTGTAAATAATGTAAACTAATTTCTAATGTGTAAATAATGTAAACTAATTCTAAACTAATAACAGTGTAGAAATTGGTACTTTGAAATCTTTTACTGATTCTTCTCATAATTAATTAAATATATCGTTTGATTTTCTGAAATCGGTTTTACCAATCCCGAATTGTATTTAAGAACATGAGTTTAACTTTATCAATTTGCAAATTTCATAATTTTTTATATTAATCTCATTTGCACTGATAAAGAAAAGGTAAATCTGAAATTTTAATAAGGACTTTTTATCAATAACTTAGGTTTTCATCCATAATTTTGATTTTTCCTTATTCGATATATGTTTTCTTCATTCGATATACGTTTACAATTCGTTCAGAGTTTCTTCGATATTTGTATTCTTATAAAATAATATTTTCAGGCAAAAATAATTTTTTATTACTATGATATTCTAGAAAGTTTCACAGAAAAACGCAAAATTTTATGAAAAATTCAGATTGAAATTTCCAAAAAGAAATCGCTCTAAGGTGTACATTTCCATCCTTTAAAAGTATTATGCGCCAAATTTGGCAATTTTAGGACAATTAGTTTGTTATGTACATATAACCAACACACATAAGCACACACATTCATTTTTAAAGATAAAATAAAAGATTAATTTAACGAATTATCTAACTACAACTTTATACTTTTTATTGCGTACTTCCCACACGAGAAAGTAAAAATTAAAAAATAAATAGCCAACGTTATTACAAAGTTCCTAAGAAAATTATAATTAAGTTATTTTCGAATTGAATAAAGCAAGATTTAAATGAAAAGCCGATATTGTCTTTAAAATTTTTTGAGAGTAAATATTAATAAATTTTAGTTGGTAGCTTAAGTATGTATATCAAACATATTTCATTTCTTTAAAATTTTTAAAAAATAATCCTATTTCTCTTATATAAATCTAGTTTAAACAAACAACTTTTTAACCATCAATGAACGAATAAAAAAGTAATATTTAAAAAAAATTCATTCACAATTCAACAAAGAAAAATTATATTTCAGTTACTTTTTATTAAAAACTGCAATTATTATAAATTATTTATTCCAAAAATTCAATGATTTTCGTAAGAATTGCTCGCATTCTTTACTTTCACGTGAAAAATACTGATATCCTTGCATTTTAACGATTGAGGCTACTGCCTGCTGATTTCAATTTTCATTAGAAACTACTAAAACTCTATTTAAAGTATTAAAAATTAATGAAATTTAATTCATGAATTGATATTTGAAAAACTATATTATCGAGTGTCATCCGCGACAAGTAATAAAAAAAATGTATTTGAACCTGAGTGGATGAATAAAAAGTATTTTTTAACGATTGAAAGTTTGAACAAGATATATATAGCGTGAGTGTGAACCAATAGTAGGAATTGAAGAAAAAAAAAATATCTCCGAGGATTTGCATATTGATTGGCGGAAAGAAAAAAAAAAACACCTGAACGCCATCGTTTGTTGTTGTTTTTTCATCTTTTCCTTCTTCTTCCTTTTCTTCAAACATCACACAGCTGTTCTTTAAAAAGAACTTTCACAAAAAAGAAAAAGATACATATATACTTTTGCTAACTAATTACTATCTTTTAGCAATTCCGCGTTAGAGATTTCTGCTCTTCCTGCAGCGAACGAAAAATTGAGAATAATAAGAAAATAAAACCATAAAACAGTCCATTCGAAATTATTATTAACTTCGGCATGATTGAAGAGGACGAAACTCTGAGGGGAGGGAGGGGGAAAAAATAGAGAAAGGCAGAGCCCCGTGGATGATTGCCAGGCTATCTACTGGAGCAATTAAGTGCTGGCCAAATTAGCAGCCCATTTAGTTACTGCTGGCCCCGCGTCCATCGTGATCACAATATGCAAATCGTGAATGACCATTTTCCAGCGGATGACCGGTTTTCGAAAAAGGAAAAAACTGCTGCCGTGACGTCATCATTTCTACAACTCATTATGCGAACAATCGTGATTGCTACTGGTGCTCCAGAACAACTCTTTTTGCTCTTCTTCTCTCGAAGAAATGAATGGGAAGGGGAAGAAAAAGAATGTGGAAATGCTTTTCTTTAACAGGTAACTCTACGTAGGAACTTACACATGTCAGTGCCTTCATTATTATTATTTCTAAAAATAACAATAATAAATCTCCACTTCAGTCATGGTGGCTTTAGAGCAAGTTATAGCTTGATTTTTTTTATAAAAAAAGGAAGGAAGAAAGATAAGAAGAAGAAACCTTAATAAATAAATATGAAGATTTTTTTTACATCGATCTTTAAAAATTTCATATAATTGATTTTAATATCGAAGATAATTTGAAATATTCTAGTCATATTAACGGTTCATTTACAGGCTGTGAGGAAATTATTTTGGAAGGGAAGATTTTGAGTCATAATCCATTTTTCCCATGGGAGCTTTCGAGTGAATTATAGATATAATAAGAATAAATGGATATGAAGGATTTTTTTTAACTTAGATCTCCAAATATTTCCTATAGTCGTTTTGAATATCAAAGATAATTTGAAATATTCTAGCAATATTAACGTTCCATTTACAGGATGGGAAGAAATTATTTTGGAATCAAAGATTTTGAGACACAGTTCTAAATTCATTTGGAAACAATTGAAACGGTAATATTTACAAGATGCAAAGCATCAATAAAACTGAATGATAGACCTTGAAACTTGATGTGTGTGAAGTGTTTCTTTTTAATTTAATACATAAAAACATACTATTTTATTTCTTTTTGCAAAAGAAAATCTGCAGCTGAAACATTTATTATAGTTAAAATTAAATAAATTATTATATTTATTTATTATTGTTATTATAGTTGATAATTAAATCACTATCAATTAAATAATTAGAATTTTTGCATCAAATAATATTTAATGTAACTTAAAATAGAAATGATAAAGCAATATAGTGACAGAAGCTTTTATTACAACAATAACTAATCCTGTAAAAAGAGATTTTATAGTAACAATTTAAATTTATATTCTTGAATTCTTGAATGTTATTTCACTTTATTATTCGTCTTGTAAATTACACAGATTTTAAAAAGAATGCTTTTTCTTTAGTCTTTAACAATGGAATAAAAATCAAGTAATTAAGTATTTCATGCATCAATAAAAGCAGTTTGAATTTTAAAGCAAAAATGCAATTTATTGTTGTAAGCAAAAAATATTTTTTTAAAAAAAATTATCAAAATTTAGGAAAAAAGTTCAAGAGTATTAAATTAATAACAATTAAAAGTTATTTTTTTTAATTTTTGAAAAGGCGTAAAAAACTTTTTTAACAGAAATAATTTTGGAAGTTATTGGGGGGGATGTTAAAATTCAGCTTAATTTTTACTGAATTAAAATTTTAGTAGGTTTAATTTTAGCAGATTTTAGGCTAAATGGTTGGCCTTTAGAATGTCAACACACTCACACACACACCTTCATCTTTATTAGTAGCAGATATTATTAGAAAACAGCCGGCAGCTAGTGTTAATCTGTTTTTATCAAACCGAAAAGAACTAAAATTGCAGATTTTATAGCATTCAAAGAAACTCAAATTAAATCTATTATGTAACGTACGAATTTTAAGGGAAAAAAATCAAAAATAACAAAATTAAAAGTTCACTTACTAGTTTAAGTCTATACCCGCAAATGTTATTTAATCTGATCGGTATATTATCGGTTTAATTTTGTGCTGAACTAAGTAATGTCAGCTACTTGATAGCAAATCACATTTATCTCCCTGATAGTGATCAGTCTAATTGTTCGATAGAATCCAAAAGACCCTAACTTTTTTAGATGATTACATGAGTAATGAAATGTGGATTATTAGCGACAACAATTGAATTTCAGAATAAATAAAAAAATTATGTTGATAATTTGTTTCATTAGAAATAAACTGATAATTTAATTAAGTAATGATAGATAGTTACTGCTCATGAATCTTAGGTGTTATAAATACAATACAATACAAATACACATATACTACCAAAATATATATTTATTTTTATTTTAAGAAATAAATATTGAAAAACAAAATTTTCAGGTTATCTGACTAGTGTAGAATTTTGAGGATAAGTATTGGGAAGTTTCTGCTGTTGTTACTTATAGCCCGCAGATCTGTCAATGATTTAAGCCGAATGAGCATCTCTTAATTTACTGTAGCATCAACTAGGGCCAAAAGTATGATTTAGCTACACACACGTCACAACTATTTTTTACGGGGCGGAATTCATTCGTCCATAGACCGTAATTTAGTTCTGGAACAGAGAAAGATAACCTCTGAACAAGAACCCCAAGTGGTATTACTCTCAACATGGAAGCTTTTATAACCACGACGTATTTAACGTGAGCCAGCCACCACACACACACACGGAGAGTCTATGGTTGGCGGGTTCGAATTCACAGTCCAAGAGATATGAATCCAAAGCCCTATCAATCAGCCTATTCCTACCCGCATTGGGGTTATAGTGTTGTTTTCAATATTTATGCACTCTATAAAGTTTTTAAAATCCACCAATAAGAAGAGGTATCTGCTTAATACTTTGCTTAAAATTCTTTGTGCAATACTAAAGGGAAAGACATTTTTTAAAATAATATGTTGTAACATGAATATAACTGCAGAAACATTATGATCGTGAGTTTGTTAACCATATCATAGGCAATGGAATTATTCTAAGAGTCCATTTTAATTTTTCTTGATCATCGAATCTTTGTTTGATAATCCTTTTATTATTACTGAAAGAAAGGTGTGTGTGTGTGTGTGTGTGTGTGTGTGTGTGTGTGTGTGTGTGTGTGTGTGTGTGTGTGTGTGTGTGTGTGTGTGTGTGTGTGTGTGTGTGTGTGTGTGTGTGTGTGTGTGTGTGTGTGTGTGTGTGTGTGTGTGTGTGTGAGTGAAGGGTGGGGTCATTGAGATTCTCCGATATTTGACTTCGGAAGCATGGCATGGAACAGTTATTGCACTTTGTTTTTGAATTTTTTAACGCCGAATATAAGGAAAAAGATACATAATAATAATTTCTTTTATTTTTTTCTTGCCCCTTCTCTATTGAAATAGGCACACAAATGTGTGTTTGACTAAGATAAAGTTTGTAAGAACAAAATCCTCTTTTTAATAAATATATCGCAAATAACAGTTTATATCAATAATTCAAACGACTGGGAAAAGCAGGGTCTTTAACACCGACAAGAAAGGAGAAAATTAATTATTAATTTATGAATGGTATTTATTAATGGATTAATGGATTTAATCATTTATTAATGGCAACTGCAAGGCTTGTTTTTCCGTGAATGCCATCATTCATTTTTTCAAAATATTGTCTTGTCAATAGAAGATAAAATTATTCTGAAATTTCTAAGAATTCTATTAAAATAAGTTGCGAGTTTCCATCGTATATATAACAATGATATAAATTTTATTTAAAAAAAATACTTTCTCATTATATAAAACTACAAATAACTGATTGAATCAACTTGTAACACGATCGGGGAAAGGTTCAGGATACAGAACACTGAAAAAAATACGGAAAACTAATCGTTTATTGATGGCAACTATGAAAACGTTTTCACCCTCTATGATCATCATCCTCCGCATTCTCAAAAATTTACTAATTTAGAAATATATAAAATTATTTTGAAAATTTAAAAAAAGTAATTTTTTATGTCATTTATAATAATGAAACGATACTTTAAAAAAATTACTTTGAATATTAATTAGAACAAATTAAAAATAATAAATCATAAGAATTCGTAACACGACCATGAAAGAGCCTGCTTAACATTAGAGAACAGAATGTGAATAACTTTCCTCCTTTATTAATAGTAGTTATGAGCATTCTTTTTTTGCATTCGCAGATTCTATTATCCATGCTTTCAAAATAATGCCTCTTTGGTAGAATATAAAATTAAAGTGAAATTTCAATTTAATATGAAAACAATTTCAATGTTTTCCCAAGTTTTCCTTTTAGAAATACCACCAAACAAGAGTTCGATAGATAGAATATAAATATATAGATAATAAATTTAATTAAGGTAATTTAACATTAATCATATTTTATAATGACGAGGAAATGAAATAAAGAGATGAGAGGAAATTATAAACGTTAGTTAAACATAAATTATTATTTGGTCTGGGGTGTGGCCCTGCGATAATTATATTTAAAGAACAAGCGAAAGAAGTCCATTAAACTGCCTCACCCCTGCAAGAAATACCTTCCAGCCATGTGAACTACATGTAAATGCTTTAAAGTAAAAGAGTTATGCTAATTTTATCTTAAAACTAATTATTATTATCTAGCTTGAAAATTTCATCGCGGTGATTTTCAATTTTCTTTATCGCCTGTCCCGAATTAAATTTGGGAAATGATTTGTCATTATGCATTACACTACTTTTAATGTAAAACAAGTAATAAAAAAAACAATTTTTTTAAAATTAATTCCTACTTTGGATATTAGGAAAATTTTTATTTCATTTACGTCTTATTAAATAATTACAATTTTTATTCTCGTGTTCCACTTAACAACGGAAGGAGGGGTGTAATAGCTTCTGAGGGCATGGATCCCTAAGCAATCGATTGAAGATCACCTTTGGCTAAGTACCCCCACTGGTATAACTCCCAACATGGATAATTTTGGGAACCGGTTCGAGCTCGCAGCACAAGCGACGTGAATCCAACGCCCTACCAACCAGTTATCCAGGCCTAACAATTACAACTACTATTAAGAATTATTATTAAGGCGAGAATGTTAGTTTTTAATTAATCATTAAAAAAATAATGAATTAATTTTCGAAAAAACTGTATTAACATCAAATGCCATTCACTACAAGTTTTAAAAAAATTAACTTGAACTTGATTGAATGAATAGAAAGTATTTTATTATATATATATATATATATATAGTTTAGGAAAATTTACTGCTAAATAAAATGAATATTGTTCTCATTCAATGAGAGACTGATAATCCCATAATTCCAACATTAGCCTAGAAATATTCTACTTTGAAACTCTCCGATATATTAATAAACATATGTTTATTCGAATGAGTTAAAGAGATATCTTTTATAAGGCTAGAAATTCAGCTGTGTGTCATTAGAATGACTGCAGTGGAATGTTTAAAGATAAAAGTCTCCAAAGATTGGATCTGACAAATTTAAAAATTTAAATAAAACAATTTATTAAGAGAAAAAAACATGATAAACTATTTACATGTATGATGGGGAAAAATACTTGTAGATGTATAGACGGTCATTATAGAACCTGAGTACCACCACTGACATTACAAACATAATATCACTTTTATATCATGTCTTAGTTCTAATATTTGCATAATAGCTACGGTTATCGTCCTAACTGTCAAATACGATACTGATTAAACAACTATACGTTTAATGTCAAGTGAAGTGATTTACCGAAAAACTAATTATTCACAATAGTAGGTTCAAAAGGTTTTGCATCATTTAAGAATGAAGAACGAGAGACAAAAGAATTTGGAATTTAGAACCTTAATGCCAAGATTTTAAAACAAAATGAGCATGCAGTGAGTGAAAAAAAAATTCCTGTACGGAATATAAAATAAAAATAAACTAGCATAATTTCTAATATTTGCTTTTCATATTTGTAAACTATTTATAAATGGTTAATTAGAGTCTTTAAAATGGAGTCTCATAATAAATTTCTCTTTTTATAAAACCCAATAAGCCTTTTTGCAGTTTTTAAGATAAATAACAAAATGTCATGCAAAAGAGAAAAAAAAAATATACCAGTGCGCAATATTCAAATTTTTTCTGCTATGCTTTATTTCTGACCTGGAAGTTTTTTTTTAACTTGTCAGAGTAAAGAACACAACATAGCAACGATTGTTCACTCCCACTTTATAGCTGCTGGTCTTAAAATGGAAGTCCTGAATGCCATTCTATAGTTAATGATTTAGTTCTGAAAAAGTGGATTATCTATGAAAAGATTTAGTGACATCGCGACCAAACCAAAGTCTATAGTGCAGTATATTACTGAAAGATAGTACTGTAAACTGCAAACTTTTGAGGATGGAGATCGCTCAAGAAAACCGGTTGCATAAAAGATGTATCATCAGTAGGGTGCAGGATAATCCACGGATTAGTGCCTCACAACTGGCAACTGATTTAATGGTTGATTAGAACATTAAAGTCATACCTCAAGCGATATGAAATGTCATTAAAAAGAAGGTTGTAATGGACTTGCTGCCTCTAGGTTGGTTGGTTTGTTGGTTTTTTTGGCACAAGAGCCATTCCTGGCTATACTGCGCCAATCATATGGTTTTACACGTAAGAAGATTAAAGAGAACTATTATAAAAAGGATAAAAGTGTAGCATAATTAAACAGAGACAGTTTGTGTAATAATAAGGATAAAAAAAATTTTAATGTATAAGCAATGGTTCTGAAGCGAAGTCAGTTGTTAATTTTGTAAATAAGCAATAAACAAGTAAATAGAATTAAATGCACGCATAAAAACCAATTGCCTTTAAAGAAGGAAAAATATGCGGGTGGTGTTTCTCACCCACCAAGTCATGCAAGTTTGGAGAAGGTGAATGAAAAAAAATACTGACGATGAGAGTTAAAAACCGGACATTCAATCAAAATATGCTTCACATTAAAATTGGTATGACATGTAGAACAGACGGGTGCTCTGTCACCGAAAAGGAGATGACGATGTGTGAATCGAGTATGCCCTATACGAAGGCGAGTCAACTTGACGTCAACCTCCCGTATAGGAACGATAGGCCAGAAACCAATTATAGGTTTTATGAAATGTAACTTGTTGTTGAGCTGCATGTCCCATGACCTCTGCCAAGTTAAATGAAAATATTTATTAACGGATTTTTTCACATCACAATATGGAAGTCCATATGTGAGGAAGGATGTAGCCTGTTTAGCAGCAGAGTCTGCTTCTTCATTTCCGGAAATACCCACATGACCAGGAACCCAACAAAGTATGATATTGAATCCTCTCTTGCTGCTTCTAAGAAGCCTTTTATAAGTCTCTGCAACAACACCAACAAAAAAACTAGAGTTTTCAAAAAAGAATGTCAGAAAAATCTATCTTTTGGGGCATTAGTTCTATATATTAATGAACCAAAATGTAATCAGATGTTAATTAAATTCAGACGGTCGAGTTATGGCCTGGAGGAAACCAAAGATGCTGATATTAATTAAGAATATGAGATGTGATGCACAGCAATTGTCGGATCATGGTGTTTGGGTGTAGGAGCGGTGCTAGTCTCGGAAATTTATATTTAATTGAAGGGAATATGGATAGGTGCATGTATCTTCACATTCTAAAACAAAACGTTTTAACCAGTGCAGAAAAACTATCTCTTGGAACTAACTTTACTTTTCAACAGGATAACGATCCTAAGCACACCTCCAGGATTTTTCATGAGTGGTGTTCTTTATAATGTTAAACAACAGCTTCATGGCCCTCCTCAGTAGTCTGATTTAAATCCTATAGAACATTTATCGAAAGAAATCAATCGTAAACTAAAAATTTATGCCATTAAGAAAAAAATTGAACTCAAAATTGTCATTTTGAGATCAAATAACAACTATAATGTCATTTTTACGTCAATCTTTTAAGAACACATCTGCTGTCTGAGAAGCATACCTAATAATAATGCAATACAGATAAAAGAAAGGAAAATATATTTATGCGAATAAAAGATGTTGATGCAGATTGCCATTTATGCATTGCCTACGCGATTTCGAGCTTTAATTATTCAAAAACCCTTCACGAAAACATCATGTTCTCAATTAATCAGTAAAAATAATAATTTTATTTAATTTATACCATAATTAGATAAAATGTGAATAGATTGAAAACCACTTCAAAAATATATACAATGGAATTAAATTACTTTGAAAATAACGAAAAAATATCGAGATCTTGAGGTTCCTCCAAATTGTGTGATGTCTATGAAATTACTCTTACCTACTTGTTAGCATGACAATGACAATTTGCTATGTATCACGAGATTCGACTCCCATCCGACCAAAATATTTTGTTTATGAACTGAATAGAAAGGGCAAAAATAGAATTAATAAAAGAAGCAAGGCTCTCTTAGAAATAAAGAATGCCATTAAAGCTGTAACAAATGGATGGTGCAAAAAGAAACGAAAAGCGAGATTCGAAACGAGATGGAAAGTCGACTGGAAGAAATATCTTCTGATGCTCTCTCCCTCCCTCTCTCTCTCTCTCTCTCTCCCCCTACCCGGAATCAGTCGCCAAAAAAAATCGAAACGGTCATACTTTTCAGCAGCTGCACTGCCAAGAAGAACAAATAACAAAGAACCAAAGTAAAATTTCTCGCCACCAATGATGATTGTGAAAAGGACTGGGACGCTTCGCCATCAAACTGCAACCGATAATTCAATCAGACGCGAGCATCGACGCTACTGCAAGGGGGAAGCTGCGGGGCCATTACTAGTGCCCCGGGGGCCTGTAATTGGTCACGATGTTCTTCCACGGTGGCTGGAGCCCCGCGGGGCCCTGGAGTTCAAAGGGCAGCAGTCTATTTAGATCGAGATGTAAGACGACAAGTGAATGATAAGTGCATTCAAAGTGCAGCGAGGGAATCACTTAAACATGATGGACAGCCATGATCTCCGCCAAAAAGACTCGGAGGGATTTCTCAGCTCGATTAAAAGCGCATTGTTGCGCAGAGTGACCGGGCGGAGTCGCTTACTCTCGCCGGTGGTTAGAAAATAACTGGAGAGTTGTTTTCGTAATAAGCAGAAAAAGACAACGCTTATACCGGAGAAAATTACTTATGATTAGTCTGTATTTTTTTAATGTATAAAGCGTTCGAAAAATATCTTCATATTTAAAAATATATATTTAAGAAAATGAGTAATGATACACAATCATGGTTTTTGAATTCAATTAAGAATTTTTTCCCCCAGGTAATGTTTAGTGCATTTCAATAAATGAACCATGAACAAGAGTCGCACTTAATGCAAACACTGGATTATATTAAAATGGTTATCTTAGTAGAAATTGCTAAAAATGAGCCTTTCAGTCGTTAACCAAATAACTTTTATTCATCCATTCAAGTTCAAACACATTTTTTTAAAAACTTGTAATAGATGGCACTCAATATTAATACAGTTTTTTAAAAAATATTAGTTTATTTATTAAATTAAATTGATTTTTAATACTTTAAATAAAGTTTTAGCAGCTTGTAAATTGCAAATTGAAATCAACAGGCAGTAGCTCAATCGGTAAAATGCGAGGATTTCAGTATTTTTCACGTGAAGATGAAGAATGCGAGATCAATTTTTGCGGAATCAATAATTTTTTGACAAATTATTTATATTAATTGTAATTATTTAATAAAAAGTAGCTAAAATAAAAAAAAATTCTTTGTTGACCTAAGTAGGAATTGACTTAATTATTTAAAAAAACTATTTATAATTTTAGTTTATTTCAATAATTTTCTTTAAAAATAATTTTTTTAATTAATTAATTTTGTAAAGGTACAAATATACTTTTTAGAGGTCCTGTATGGTATATGCTGTCGTTTTTATAGAAATGTTATCTAAAACACAGGATATCTCAGTTAACATTTTGGAAATAACACAAAAATAATTTCCCTTCGCCATTTTTTCATATAAACTATGAGTTAAATAGCAGGAGCTACTATAATAAACCATTGAAGTTAATGCATTTAAGTGGCAATATTCAAAAATATATACGGTTGATTAACATAACCAGAATGGACAAGGAAAAATTAGTCCTGCATTCTGCAGAGAGTAGGGATAATATTTTAGTCTCTCTTTTTCCTGGGTCGTGTCAAAACTTTGGCGTGTATCTGCACCTTTGGTGTCAAGACCGAATACAAGGCTTCATTTATCTTACTTTGTCTAGGTTCTGAGTTACAGCGCTCACGTATGTGCTATTAACCACCAGTACATTGCAGGTGGACTGCTTTGCTTAGGAATAAAGTTAAAACAGAACCAAGCGCAATAATTTTGGTGTTAAAATAAAATTACACTACAGCACCACATTTTTAGTTGCTATAATATCGGATTATTGTGTGTCACATGCGAATGGAAATATAAAGAGGCAGACAACACATTGATAATTTTCATCAAATATTAGAAACTAAACTACAATAGAGATGTGAAAACAACATTATTTCATTCATTTTTCTTACTAGCTATATATTTGAGACTGTGGTGCTCACAGCCACCAGACTTTTCATCAACTTGGCGCTGTTTACTTCTCGTTTTTCTAATAAATTGATACAAGAAATGGCAAGTTATATACATAATTCAGTAATAAAAAAAACTGACACTGTTGATCTATCTAGATTTCCTCACCAATTGAATTGCTTTTTATCCCCTGTGTAATAAAAAACAATCGAATCTAAACCCAGAGTTTCAACAGGTGCAATTTGTGAAGAACATTTTTCAGGAGATACCGCAAAAATCTAAGTTTGAATAATTCAATTGTTTTTATATGCTACGCAAATTATATGCTTCAGGATCAGATCTATTTGGTGGTAAAATAATATTTTTTTATTCTTCAATTTAATTTTACAAATTATTACCAAAGCCGGTATAGCTTGGTTGGTAGGGCGTTGAACTCGTGTTGTTTAGATTGCGAGTTCGAACCCTGACGACCAAAGACTCTTCGTGAGTGCGGTGATTGGTACATGGTGTGTGCGGTGATTGGTGAATATGTCGTGGTTACAAAGTCCTCAATATCGAGAGTAAAACCACTGGAGGTACTGGTTCAGAGATGATTGCTCTTTGATTCAGGTCTAAATTTTGATCTATGTATGAAAATGATTGATTTTTTTACGCCCTGTAAAAAGGATTGTGACTTGTGAATAACTTTTACTCTTGGCCGTAGTTGGCGCTACTGAAAAAAACAAAAGGCGCTCACTCGGCTTAAATCGATTAAAGTGCCAGCGAGTTTGTAAAAGTGCCATAAGAAACAACATCAAATAATTAAAAGTAAGTAATTATATTTGTTTTTAAAAAAAGCTATTTGTTATTTCTATAGTTTCATTTCAAAGATTAGATTTTATTTAGAATTAGTTAAAATGGCTGACCATTCTAAAATTAACAATACAGAGTATACAATGATATGTTTTATGGCCAGTCAATCAGCAAAAGAACTGTACAAAAAAAATCTCTGACTGCCAATA
This sequence comes from Argiope argentata, assembly GCA_026289955.1. Lineage (NCBI taxonomy): Eukaryota > Metazoa > Arthropoda > Arachnida > Araneae > Araneidae > Argiope > Argiope argentata. The sequence goes on along the minus strand of JAOUZG010038877.1, from coordinate 859,178 downwards.
TTTTGTGAGATATAATAAATGCCTTAAATTAACTTTTTAAAATAAAAATAGATCATTCCTATTCAATAATTCATAAAATCAAGTTACATCTGTTTTTTAAATTACGTAGATAGGAAAAAAGTTGCCAGCAACAAAATTCGTTTCTCTGACTGATTTCGACAGAACTTAGCAAATTTCATGTAAATACTACATACTCAATGTCATGCTTATAAATTGGCATTTTCGTATTATTTTGCGCTTATCTCGAAGGCATAAATTCGGTTCTTTTATGTCCTGGACATTTAAAAAGGTCGAGATCCGTCAAAATATCGAAAACTATTTTTATAACAATTGTGATGCTACATTTTGCATATTTCCTATGGGGAACTCTTTAACCTTGTTCAATTTATTGATGTTTCAGCAAAGTTATGTTTAAATGCCGAAACGGGCCATTCAAAATATCGATCCTGGGCTAATGCAAACAAAAAATTACAAAATCAGTGGAAATGGTCCCACCAAACTTTTTTGCATATTTTCCGCACTTTTTTAATATTTTATCCTCCTCTCCCGCATAAAATTCCAGACCTTGGGTAAGACCGCGAATACGTTGCATGCTTTTAACGAAAGATAGTTACGAAATATAATAATATCTAACATTTTTGCTATATCTGTCGTGCGAAAATAAATTTGAACGCCTTTTTTCCGATCTAAAGGAATTAAAATTGGGCCACGGTTGTAATCACAAGATAAAGTTTTAGTCACAAGTGAACCACAGTTGCAGTCACAAAATAAAGTTTTAGTCACAAGTGAACCACAGTTGCAGTCACAAGATAAAGTTTTAGTCACAAGTGAACCACAGTTGTAGTCATAAGATAAAGTTTTAGTCACAAGTTAACCACAGTTGTAGTAATAAGATAAAGTTTTAGTCACAAGTGAACTACAGTTGTAGTCCCAAGATAAAGTTTTAGTCACAAGTGAACCACAGTTGTAGTCACAAGATAATGTTTTAGTCACAAGTGAACCACAGTTGTAGTCACAAGATAAAGTTTTAGTCACAAGTTAACCACAGTTGCAGTCACAAGATATACAGAATTTAATTCATTCAAATCATTCTGGTTATAAGAAAGTTGTAGTCCCAAGATAAAATTGTTGTCACAAAATAAAGTTGTAAGCACAAGAAAAAGTTGTAGTCACAAAAAAAAAGCCACATTGTAGTCACAAGATGATGTACAGAATGTAATTCATTCAAACCATTCTTGTTATGGACTATTGAGCTTATATACAAGTGAAAGAACAGACTAACAGACGATCAACTCATCAATAAATTTGGTTCAGGAGTTGATAACAGTCTGCACTTTAGATGCCAAACCTGCGTTCCAAATTTTATGTACTCACCTCTTTGCACTTTGTAATCGTAGAGTTTACTTTTTCTCGAGCAGCCAGACGAACAGGCATTTCTGTGAATAAATCCCAACCAAAATTCGATAGAAATTTACAAATTTTGTTTAATTCCATGTACTAGATCTCATTTGCGCTCAATGGATTTTAGAATTATCATGCTCACAAACAGAGAGACAGATATTGAGAGAGAGATAATTCCAAAATTGAGTTTCTCAGATGCAAGATGGTTCGACACAATTTTTGAGTTCGAATTTTTGGATGATTATGATACATCTTCTATATCTCGTATGCGGGAAAATGAAAAGAAATCATGGAACAGAATAGTTCGTTCATAAGAGCGTAAACAACCAATTCTTCCCCGATGTCCCACAGGGCAAAGTCGAAATTAGCCACTCGATTTTACGAATGACGGGAATTATCGGGCCGAGGGCAAGGTTCACTCATAAGCGATGGAAGACTCGTAAATGGTTATTATAGCCGAAAGAGGCAGAAAATGAGATGCTGGTCTTTGATTCGTTCCCGAAAGTGATTTCTTAGTGGAATTCGGCCAGGACCGAAAAGAAGAAAAAAACGTGATTCAAGTTCTGTAAATGGATTTCGCACGCCTCTCATTGAACCCTTGATATTAGAGAGAAGTTGATCATTTCATCCAAATAGTTTAACGTGGTTTTTATATCAAGTGATCAAGTTTGCTTGCAACCATCAAGAGAATTCTTTCCTAGCTTTTTTCGAATACTTAAACAAAAATACGAGTTTCATGTGATGCTTCTTAGAATAGGGAATAAATTTGAGAGGTCAAAAAAGTACGTGTTGGACCTCTTTCATTTGATCGATTAGACCAAAAATTTGAAATGAATCTGTTATTTTGGTGTCAAGATAATGAAATAGATTTAACCCTTTAAAATATATTTTTTATTCATGGTATTATAAATTAGTTTTAGGATTAAGGTTGATTTAAGAAAAGTGATTCCCTTAGTTCATTGGATAAATTTAAATTATTTAATTAATAATTTAACAACAAATCAAAATCTCCATTTTATGCGAGATAAGGAAGTGACGTATCCAAGTTTCACTCTTATTGAAAAATTCATCAAAACTTATGCAAATCTACATAACTTCGTACAAAGATCGATGAATTTGGTGTAAACTATACTTTCCATGCCTTAGAAAGGGTTAATTGCTCTTCTTTTGAGTACATATAGACAGAGGAATGAAACAATATCCCTATTAATGAATTAAATAGAAAACTAAATATAGGTAAGAAAGTTTAAATTACAGTTAAAAATTCAACCTATCTTTTGTGCTTTGGGAATTATATTATTCTCATACATATCGACAGTCTTTCCATATACGAATAGTTTGAAAGATATCTACAATTTTCATTTAAAGATCGTACTCAAAATTTCAGCTAATTGTTTCATTTCTATAGATTCAGATGGAGATAGACATGATTTTCACAATTATTTATTGGGACTTGGAAATATATGAAACGCAGAGATTCATGAAAATACTACCTTCGAAATCAGAACTTTGTCAATTTTAATTTTTTCTTTGTTCATATTTTGTCTTTGAAAAAATAAAAATGGATTTATGTTAACTGGTACATGAATAATAAAAATAATCAAAAAAGTTTCATACATTATTTTTTTCCTATTTTGAAATATTCAATATAATCTTTAGTATATTAAATATTTCGCCAAATAATTTCAACTAAAATTGCAGCCAAATAATTTCAACCAATATTGCAGCCAAATAATTTCAACCAATATTGCAGCCAAATAATGTCAACCGATATTGCATCCAAATCATTTCAACCAATATTGCATCCAAATAATGTCAACCGATACTGCAGCCAAATAATTTCAACCAATATTGCAGCCAAATAATGTCAACTGATTTTGCAGTCAAATAATTTCAACCAATATTGCAGCCAAATAATGTCAACCAATATTGCAGCCAAA
>JAOUZG010038877.1:831114-855827 GCA_026289955.1 Argiope argentata | reverse complement strand
TCAACCAATATTGCAGCCAAATAATGTCAACCAATATTGCAGCCAAATAATTTCAACCGATATTGCAACCAAATAATTTCAACCAATAATGCAGCCAAATAATTTCAACCGTTATTGCAACCAAATAATGTCAACCAATATTGCAGCCAAATAATTTCAACCAAATTATTTGGCTGCAAATAATTTCAACCAAAAATTGTAAGTAGACTACCATGGCATAAAATTATTAGACAAATAAAGATATTGGATACATTTTCAAACTATATATTTTAAGCGAAGCGTTGCAGGAAAATTTTAGTTCTATATGTTTTTAAATTAATTCATTGCACTTTGAATTTGTTGCGCAACAAATTGCAAATAATTCAGCTTTGTATAACAAATATTCAAAAACATACTTTGCATTGCTTAAACTGGAATCTAAAGTTTTTCCTGCTGTATAATAGCATATACGTAATACAATATTTTTTTTAAAAATGCATGTTTTAAAATAAAACTTTGTGCTTACATATTATAATATACTATTTGCTTTGGATTAGTATATAATGTCCACCTTGTTTTCTTGTATATTGAATTTCGTAAATTTTCGACTTTACAAAAGAGAAACGCAACTGCTTTTAAGGTTATTCTCCATTTAGCTATAAGAAACTAACTTAAAATAAATAAAAACAAATAGATTTGAAAGAAGAAAACAAAAAAGTTCTAGCGAAAGTTAAACGATATTTTTTTAATGATGGAAAGTTAACCCACTTGGCCATTGCGAAGGAAACGAGGGAGTGGCAGGTCCATCCATTATCGGGAAGGATTAATTACACGACAGACTTTGTATTAGTCAATGAATATTTTATCAATTAATATGCTGCCTCATTACTAAAGCAAATCTTAAAACGAATAAAAGCAGTCTAATGCATCAAACTGAAATATTTTGTTGGTAAAACTGCTTTCTTTCATCTATGTTGAATCTAGAGTGATATCGGATTCTGCCAATAAAAATTCTCCTACAATTCGGGAATAAATTCCAAGGAAATCATTTTATATGAAAGATGTACAATCGAACTATTTCATGCAAGTTCAAACACCGCTGTAATTCAAAATTGAACGGATTGCTTGTGCTATTGCGATCGAAATATTTAAACTGTCAGCTTCACGTTTAAACTAGTAATATTTGGGAATTGTAATTGAGAATATTACTGGTGTTAATGCTATTGAGATATTTAAACTGCCAATTACACTGATTTTAAAGACATTTAAACTAATGAGAAGAATGATTTTCTCAGTTTTCACAAATATAAATCTCCGCTGAGGGAAGTTTCAAACATGAGGAATTTTCCAGTTTGGTGGTTGATTCTCGCTTCTTAATAGGTAAAATAATGAAGTGGAGTTGATGCATCCATGACGATGGCGAAACTTATTTCCTACGGGAGGTATTGTACCATAACTGGTGATAGCTAATAGAATTCAGTCATAAATCCCAACAAGGCATATTTTAATTATCTGTTAATGATCCTTTGGTGTAATAATATAACAATTTAACAATAATATAATAATTTGGTGGTAGTAATAATAATACTATAATTTCAAAATGACGTTATTTTATGGAGTGGCTATCATCATAGATTAGGTATATTGAGGATGGTGAAATTTCGGAATAACCATTAATAAAAACATCCTCCACAATCGCTATTTAATTTTATCCAATAAAAACCGCTTAAAAGATGGCTGGCAACTTCCTTAATATTGTTTCATACAAAGATATAGTCATAAAAAAATACTGACACAAGGAAATATCGTATTTCCTCAACAATTCTCTTTAATCAAACAGTATCTAAATAGCTATTTCTATTGTATCAGAAATGATAAAACTTTTTGTGATGCTGATAACGTGTCCACTTTACAGCGGAAAGAGGGGATGCAGTAGCTTCTGAGGGTATGGACCCCTGAGCACCCAAGGGGAGAAGTCTGCCTTCTAGCTCAAGAATAGTTCCAACAGCCAGTCGAATCTTAAGAGCAATCATGCATTCCCCCGTTTTACCTCTCTTGTGGCTTCTTGGAATCCTTTGATATCCAAGCACTTTACCGAAAATTTGCAGGAAACTTCGGAAGCGTCAAGAGGCATCAAAGAGTCGATAGGAACTCGGCTTAAGCCTAGTTGCAACGACCTGTCGAATCTTCAGGTTCACTACGCGTTCCCCCGTTTTACCCCTATTGTGGTTTCTTGGGATCTTTGATGCCTGTTGAAGCTTCCGAAGCTTTTCCGAAAATTGTCGGTTAAGTGTTCGGTTATCAAAGGACCCCCAAAAAATGCAAGAGGAGTAAAAAGGGGGAACAAGTAGCCCGTCTGAAGATTCGCAGGTCGTCGGAAGTAGGTTTTACGCACTCACACTCGCTTGCATAGCCCCTTTTTACAGGGGGCACATTTGCACACCTCACAAATAAAACACAGAAGAACAGCTATGCCCTAACCGGGACTCGAACGCGGGGCGTTCATATCACGCTACCTGTGTGCCAGGACGCCGGTATAATTTTTGTGGTTCTTGCAAAAAGAGAGAGAAAGAAAAAAGCATTATATAGTTAAGAACGGAGAAAAAAATATTGCCCAGAAGTAATACTCCAGTTAAGATTTTTTCTTCTATTACAGGAAAAACAGAGAATGTGACTTTTCTGGTTGTATCGTGAACTAATGTCTGCTTTTAGCAACATTTGAATGTTGCCAAGAGAGACCTTTCCTGCGATCTGTCAGGAATCTCAGCAGAGTGCAATGCCTTTCGCTCGCATTGTGTCTGGGGAAAAAAAAGGCAACAAAAGCAAGACAGAAAACCTCTGGGAAGAACCAGTATTTGTTATTCATCGATCTGTCCGACCTCTCGTCGCCAACAATGAGTAAAACCGAAATCCACGACGGATCGGCGAGGGTGGGGACCGATCCACGCCCAAGCAGCTGAGATTCCTCCGGAGGACTAAGGTCGGTCTGTCCCACCGCTGACCTTGACCAACTTCGCAGCGGATTGAAATCGTAGGTCACAAGCCAGAAAGACTGATTGCTTTCAATCTCTGCCACCGTCCGAGCATCCCATTGTGAAGTGGTTGGAAAACGTCCACTTCCTGGTGGGCTTGGTTGCTCTAACGCCCGGCTCTCTTTCTCTTTTTAATTACCTCCGCTTTCGACATCGATATTTTGCTCTAGTTAGGTTCGCTGCCATTCGTACAGATTGCACAATCAATACTTTTGGAACGATATAGGGCGCAATACTTCTTCGTTTGCTGTGATCGCTAGTGGAAATTGTGGACTGAAATCATTAGCCGGACCGCCCACGGAAGTTTATTTCGGTTAACTCGATTAAGCCCCCCCCCTCGCCAAACTCCCAATTCTAGGTGTTTTTCTGTTGTTTACAATTTCGGAAAGAATGAAGGTGCTCCGATTTTGCTTCTTTTTTAGTTTAACCGTATTATCAAATTTTGAACTGTTTTTGATTTAGCTCCCCACACCTAACAATTATATCTCCACGAAGGTGGTAAAGATCTTCAAACAACCTCTACTCCGTTAAATGAATTGGGGCATGATTCAAAGCAATTATTTTTCTCCTTTTTATTGCACAGCAGTAAACATTTTTTTTGGGAATAAGGACTGTACAGTTCGTTATCTCACAAAAGGTATATGCGAAACGTATTTTACTTCAGAAAAAACAAGTTATCTGAAGATTTGATTTAGTAAGGCAGCAAGTATTACAAAAAACAAAAAAAGGAAGACAAATTTAATTTTTTTTATCATATCACCTATTTTTTAGTTAAATAATTTTCATATCATATACTATTTTATCATATCATAAATTTTTCATCGTATTTTATATCATTATCAAATTATATGCTTAGATTCAGTTAAAATAGCGTTATAAAACATTTGAAGGGCCTTCTTATCGTGTATGGCAGGTCGCCTCCACTAACACTGAACGTGGCAATTTCGTCAGGATTTATTGAGAATTGATGAGCCAAGAGAAAAAAAAAAGTACACTTTTTTTGTCGGTAAAGTATTATTGTAGTTAGATTTAAATATCTTTGAAATGCCCCAGGTAACTTACTTTTTGAATAAATGAAATAAATTGATAATAATGATTTCCATTAAACATTTTAAAAAATAGAGAATATTATATTTCGAATTCTTTTAGATAGTTAAAAGTCAATTTTGGCTCAAAATAACAAAAACTTCTTATGAAAATTCAGTAAGTGTTGAACTTTTTTCTATAATTAAAGGTCAATTTTAATTCAGAATAACATAAAATTTTTATGAAAATTCAATTAGGATATATAAAAAAATATTTCTGTGAAATTAGCACTTAACTGGAATAACAAAATAATTAAAATTTTCGTTCCAAATAAATTTATTAAGTTATTAAAAATTAAATCACCTGGAATATTTAGAATTTTAAAAAATATATATCTTTTTTGAATAATATGTTTTATTTAAAAAATCTTCTTAAAGACACGAAGTTTTTATATTTACATATATATGCATAAAAAGTTGCATAACTAAAAATTAATAATTCCTAAAGCTTTCCAATGAAGTATACCATTTCTTTAAGTAATCTAAGGGTTTGTAAGGGAAACTACGTTACTGAAAACTATGGGTCAAGTTTAATGAACTACGTTTTACTGAAAACTATTCACAACGTCACAAATCTTTTGGAGTATTAGTCATACTCCAAAAGATTTGTAACGTTGTTAATCAGTTATATATACATTTACATAATTTAATAAATATAAATCTACAATTGTGTAGATTTATAATCGATTATTCTTGGCTGTGCACTTTATCTCATGTATTATTTCTTTTTATTTAATTAAATCACAAAAAGCGCCTTTAACTTACATTCTTCTGCTATAATTACTTCTTTCTACATGTTTATCTTTCTTTTAAAAAATCATTCCAAAAATTTAGAAACATCCAAAACAAGAAGCAAACAAAAAAACCGAATTTTATCAATTAAATGTATTGTAAAAGTAAATTAAAAAAAAGTCCCTTTAATGATGGAAAATGTAATAAATTTTCAGATAATAAAATTGCATCAAATCAATTTTTTATTATTTTTTTTTAATTCAGTACAGGTAACCTTGCATAAGCATATTATTTTTCAAAATTATTAAGGATCATTAGATGACATGGCTATTTATTATTATTCGTATTATTATTTCATTCTGGGGAGAAATTCTGTAAGTAGATCAACAATTCTTTGCTTACTTATTTGCAATTTGAAGAAAAATGTTTAGAAAAATTACTGATTCTAATAATTTCTTACGCATTATTTATTTAAAAAATCCCTTTGTTAATGTGATGTCACATTAACAAATTTTTTACACATTTTTTAAAGAATAAACCGATATAAATCCTTCTAAATATGATAATTACAAAGTGGTTTACTATTTTACATACAGCTTATAATTATAAATTTTACCCTAGCTTTTCTGTTTGAAGAAAAACCATTATACAAAATAATTATTTTTTTAGAAAACGACTCATATAGTTATTTTAAATTTAGCTATTAAGAAATGCTTTTTTAAATAGTATAAATAGATACCTAAGCCAAGATAAAATGAATTTAATATTATATCCTTGCAATAAATCTTAAAGTAAATAATTTTAAATAATAAGTTTAAATTATTAAAAAATAAGTTTTCAAAATTACAATCCCCCCTCTTTTTTAAAAGATTCATATAGTATTATTGATATTTTATGGTAAAAGAGTACTATATACATATATTATATATTGTTTTACTTGTATCACATATATTATTATTTACTATACCTATTCAAAATTTCTCATACAGTTTTGCATTTTGAAAATGTATAAATGTTTAATTTTCCTTTATATATTTCATCTAAAATTTATTACTATAGAAAAAAAGCTTTTTTTATAATTGATCTGTTTTTTTTAATCTATCAATAGACATATTCTTTATAATCTATTTTTATCTAGAGTAATGCTGCTTTTAAGAAGTTACTTTAATAATTTTTAGGTTTTCATTATTAAAATGTTTAAATCTTCTGTTTTTTTGCATTCATGAATTACTTTGCTCTAAAAGAGTTTTATGAAACTCACACATAACCATAATTTCCTTTAATTTTATGAATCAAAAATTATTTATATTTTCACATATTGCAAATAATATTCCGAATAGTTAATTTATTTTTATACTCATTAAACTTATCAAATTCTATTAAACATCAAAAGAAGAGAAATAATATCTAAAAGATCCTATCTGCTTAAATATTTAGCCCTCCTAATTAGGTATTCGAAAACCCTACAACCGGTTTTCTCTTCAGCAGTTTTTTTTATTTTTTCCCCATCATTATTATCCCATTTATCATCCGCAAAGCGTACTTTCCCTGTTTGTTCATCACAACAATATCTTGAAAGATGCGGCTTGTTTCTTTCTTTCTCCCCCCCCCCCCTCTATTCTACAGCAGAACTATTTCTTGAAGAGTGCAAATCAAGATTTTAAGGAAGTCGTCTATCATTTGAACGGAAGTACGAGTTCAATAAAATAAAAAATGCGATTGCTCGTTCTGTTAGTTTTCGCAATTTCTTAAGAGTTGGTGGATCCGTTAAAAAAGCAACAAATTGTTTCGTAATTTGTTACATATCTTAGAAAAAAATATCGGACAAATCGGATAATAACAGACCAACCTTTTATCTCAAGATTTTATTTTTATCTATGTATTCATGCACATTATGTTATAAAAGGAATATTTTTATTAGTTTTTCTAAACAATTGAAATATTTAACCCTAGTAGCTTAACTTTTCTGATGTCGAAATACCATTCGATTTTTTTTTAAAATTAGAAGCTATAATTAAAATTTATGTAATTGAATCTTTTTCTTTTGTTAACAATATTTGTATTTTACAACCTAAATGCCTAAATGCAAATAATTTTATTATAAACTAATAATTAAAAAAAATCTATAAGAAAACTATTATGTTACATATTCTCTCAAATTGAAGCTTTTTTTATTCTTTTTTACTCAAACAATGAAATAAACTCGTAAGATATGTTTAAGGAATGTAAGAGGAATGTTTATTTTAAAATTGTTCAAATGTTGTAAAGAAATAATTATAAAATATTTATTTACTAAAATGTTTCATTGATTTATTCCTACTATTATACATAAATTTATTAATACTTTTAATCATAATTATTGTCATTTTGCGTGTAAAATGTCCTCACTGTTTATTTATTATGCACATATTTATTAAACCCACCGGGAATTTATCTTTACTAACAATTTAGTTTTGAAAAAGTAGTATCTTGTCTAAACTAAAGATTGTGAAAAATTGAACCTTTTAAATATATTTTTACACAAATCGAATTTTTTCGTCTCCATCAAGTTCGAATCAGTGGAGTTATACGTCATTGGAAATTAGCCATAAGAAAAAGAGATTTATTAAATTTCATTAGATGCGAAGCTGCTATTATAAATATTTCAACCCAAGAAAGGCAGAAAATATTTCCTCTCTGTCAGTTTTTTTTTTCCAAAAAATATTTTTAATAAAAGCAATCTATTAAAAATTTACTTTTCTTTAATGTCACAAAACTAGATTTGATTGCACTTATTTAACCTGACATATGGTTTTTGAGGTAAAGTGTATTCACTAATATAAATTCATTATAACTGGTATCCAAGCATTACTTTTGCAAAGTACTTATTTTAATCTTTCTAAAAGATTTTTATTTATTTCCACTATGGTATATATCGATGGAATAAACAAGATATTATGCCAAATTAATCTTGAAACATAAGGAAAATATTTTATGGAAACAGAAGTAACACAAATATTACTTCGTAAAAAGAAAAAAATGTACGATGAATAATTTATAAAAATTATATCTTTTATGATGATAAATTATAATAATTTCTAGGATTCTAATATAGTTATAATCTAATTTATTCAAATATTTGCAAATAGATATAGTATCGAATGATTTAGGAAATAAAATCCGTTATTTAGGATAACAGAATTTTAAAATGCTGATGTTAAAATCGTGATAAAAGCTGGAAACGATTTCTTTTCTATTGAATTCTTATCAAGTAATCAATCGTAACTTTACTTAACACACACATGTTAGCATGCAATGTTTATGCATTCAAGCACAAGTAATTATTTTTTTTAAGTTTAAAAACTGACTAGATTTAGCAAAATTGGCTCTTATTTTTACATTATTTTAAAGGGGCGTTAGAAGAAAGATAAAATTAAGTTATGTTGAAATGGTTGTGTTTAGCAGGCCATAAAATTTGTCATTGTATTCACAGAAAGGATTAACACTTAGAAGTACAACAACCAAATTTAAAAAAACTGCATTAAGATTAGAAAAGAAATATCTGCTCTAATGGTAAGTAATTATTCTTGTATTTTTGATGCACTTAGTATTTTTATCGTTCATTTTATTGTTTTCTTTAGAACTAGACAGTCTTTTCAATTAAAAGCCTTTTAAAAATGACAATGTATATTGAACAAATATTGCCAAACTTACAACAAACATTGTCGAATGTAAATTTTGGTGATGATTATTCCATTAAAAAAAATCATCAACCTGATAACTTAAAAGTATCGAAATATGTTTTCCTTATTTCAATTGATACGGGTTTTTTTGTAGAAAAACTTTAAAATTCCAAATCTTTCAGAGACTTCAGACAATCTTAATGTCGAGAACATTGGCGTGACTATATTGAAAAAGAAAAAATTAATGAAACCATTACCTTTAAATTATCGTTTAAAAATAAATAATACATTCATATGAACCTTTTTATTAAATGAGTTTAAAATTATTTCATTATTTAGCGATGCACATTTTTTTGTCAATATCAAAATATAAATGAAATTTACTGAATATTGAGAAATCCTCTATTTGAATTTATTTATTTTTATTCTTTATAAATATTTTTTAAAAAATATTCATTTTATAATTTATTTAAAAGCTTGTGTTCTATTCTTTGTGGTTTGAAAAGAAGGAAAGATTTTGCATACAATTATTCAATAGTTCTATTTTAAATTTCATTACAGCGAAAAAATCAAAATGCCCAGTTTCAGCTACCTACACTAAAGTAATTAAAGTATAAATAAATTTATTAAAATATTTTTACATAATATTTTTGAGGGTTATAAAGAATTATATTGTATTCAGGTAACAACTTTTCATTAATAATTAAAAATCAAAAACTGTTAATTAAAAAAATTAGACTAACTTTGCGATTAAAACATTTTGCAAAATAAACTTCAGATATAATATCCAAAAAGGCTATCGTTATCATGTCAGAACAAGATGTTATTTTTTGAACGAGCGTCCACAAAAACCCGTAGGCGAAAAATTGAAATTTTATTTTTTTATTTGCACAAGAATCTTAAAAAATCAGCTTTTAATAACACGTTTACAAAAGCTCTAATTTTTTAAAAATTCTTTCTTACTGTTAACAGCAATGATAGGAAGCACTCTAATTCTTAAATCCTTCTTGACTTTTTAAATATCCAAGAAAACCTCAGCATTGCGTTGCACCTTTATTTTGCGAGTGTCAAAATTAAATACAGTTTTCAAAATTGACTTCTCATCAGCGATTTCTATTTATCATAAAAAGGGGATGGAAATGTTTCTATTTTTATTTCTGAGTGTGTGATCTGAGTGTGTAATACGTGCTGAATGGGACATGATGGAAAACCCCCGATCCATTTGAATTATTTGAAGAAAAATTCGCCAAGAATGGTTTTGAACAAAGGCGTGTTCATTTCCCGCACCTATTAAATTTCCTCTGACAGTGCCCCTTGAGCTTCAACAACTGTAAACGACCTTTCTTAGCTGAGAATAAAAATAAGACGAAGCAAAATCACTTACTCCTGACGGTGGATATTCAAAGGGTAGCTCATTTTCTTTTCCATGGTCAACTACCTGTTGCTTTATCGTCGAATCAACACGTCAGGACTTTAGAGAAGAATAAATAGGCATGCTTCAGTCAGTTAAAAAGCTTTAGAATAATAAACTTAATTTGTTTCATTTTATTGATTGCCAAATAAAACAAAAAAGTATGCCCTACAACATGATTTTGTAGTGAGCTTTTCGGTGAAGTTTAAAGCTATTAATCTTACAATAGGAACTGATGGGATAAAAATTATTTTAACGAAAAAACGAAAAGGTTATTGAAAAATAATCTCCAAATTATATATATATATATATATAAAGTCAGTACAAGAAAGCTCTCTCATAAATATAGTCATGAATCATAAATATTACTTCCTTACACAATAAATTTTATGGTTGAGAAGATATTTTCAAATTTTTTTAATTACCACTGAATGGATACCTGGTCGTTGAGCTTTCAACTTTATTGACCATTTAATGACATGATCAAAGATTCTTGAAACTACTGGAATTTCGCTGATATCTCGATTAAGAACAAAGATACGATATCCTTCTTGAAGGTTTTTTTTAGTCTTGTTAAGAGTATTATTAAAAAAAACTCAGTGAAATAAAATTAAAGTTTGTTATCGCATCGATACTGATGTAGTTGAACGAAATTTCCCTTTGAAGTGAAGATTTACGGCGAATTTTTTTCCTAGTACTTTGCACTCTTGATGTTGCTTAATCACGATTTGCTGCTTATTCTCTCTTTTTTACTATTAGTGCTGCTCTTGTGAATGCTTTGGTTGTGTTTTACAACAGCATGTTCCTATTTTTACGTTGAATTAAGCGACGTTATGTGAATTAGTTGGACCCCTCCCCCTATATCTACCAGACGGATTTTAAGTAACACTATACATAAACTGTGTTAATAGTGAGGTAGATATTAATAATCGATTATTCTAATCCTTTCGTTTTGTTTCGCTGTCAAACATTTACCTTTTTTACATATTTATGTATTTTCTGAATATTTCAAAAATGATTGATTAGATGAATATTATTAAATAGTAGGAATGTTTGGGGTCTTCTTTAAAAATTAAAATATTAGATCAACTATTTTAAAAGGAAAAAAAATCTGCCTTCATCACTTGATGCAGAAAGAAATTACAAAAATTTTCAATAAGCCCAATCTAAACAAGCGCAGAATAACATAATCCAAAAATGGACTTAAATATACCACGAAAAATCGTTAAATAATGTAGAGTTCCACCAAATGAAATTTGGTGAAAAGGCGCCAAGTGATGTAGATTTCCGTTGATTGTTTTGTCGTTTGCTTCGCTTGGAGACTCAGCTCGGGTTTGGCTCACAATTGGGGACATTTGCGTCCGGCTAACGAAAAAGGAACTCGAATTTTTTGTCTTATCAGGGTTTTATACAGTCAAGTTTTTAATCCAATTACTTAAAAATAGCAAGTTTTTTTTATCAAGAGTGACTTCATTTTAAAATACGAAATTAAATTACATCTGTCTCTTAATTTGAACACTAATCACTTTTAATGAGCGGCTGTCTTTCCAAGGGTAATGGTAATTTTTTAATTTTAATTAAATCTTTTAGATACGAGTTTATGTGCCTAATTTCCTCACGTTATCAGACATTAAAGCCGTGTTATTTTAATTGTTCTGTTCATTGTCTGCACGAATCTTTCTAACGGTGACCAGTTCCATGATGTCATAAAGTTAAAAAAACATAAAGAGCGACTCGGTTCATTTTTTTTTTCTTTCTAACATCCACCGTATTTTAACGAACTCTTCTTCATTCGTTTTGTAAAGTGTGCAAATATTAAACATAATTCCTCTTCAGTTTTCAACGATTAAAGGAACTCCCGTGATTAAATATTTGATGAAACATTGAAAACAATTTGAATTTTTTGGGTAAAATGTTATGTATTACTGAAAAATAAGAAAAGAAAAATCTTTAAAATAATTGTTAAAATTCAGGAAAATTTTGCATTGTTAAATTGGTATTTTTATTAAAAGGACTATTTTTTTAAATTTCGGAAAAGTGTAAAATTAACTTTTAGGCAAAAAAACGGAAATTATGGCAGAAAAAAATTAACATTTATATTAAAATTTAATTCATTATAAATATGATTAATATTTTTTAATTTTTAAAATTAATTTTCGAGCAAAGAAAACCTTTGGAAGTTATTATGAAAACCACCCAAAACTGATCTTAATTTTAATGAATTGCAATTCCAATTTTTATTTATTTTTAAAATCGCCGCGAGGAGTACACTTTAACACACTGAAGTATGAGCATATCAAATTTAATCGTTGTACATACAATGGTCTGGCTTATGTTGAGCATCAAAATACATTAATTTTATTATCACTGGTGTGTTTAAAATCAAACATCGTTAATCGATTTTTCGCTTTCATTCTAAAATGCTTTCGAATTAAAATAATACTTCATTAAGAGCATTACAAATTTCCGATCTGAGTCGCGTTACCCCAACTGGTGAAGAATTTCCACGCGTTTGCGTTGCCTTCGATTGACGGTGAAAATACAATTTCAATTGAGTCTGTTCTGATTTATTTAAACGAATACGAACTTGATTTTGTTTTGGCCAGGTATATTATTTTGATCAATTATTTATATAAATTGCAATTATTTAATAAAAATTAAATTTAATTTAAAAATTCTTTGTTGACCTAAGTAGGAATTGACTTAATTTTTTTTTATATATTGCTTGTTTAAAATCGTCTCATACAAATAATAGATACTAAATTAATCGGTGAAAAATATCTTCTTGAGAACCTTTCTTCACTTTCCTTAATATCTCCATTGGCAATTATTCAGAGCATTGTTATTCCATGTCCTCAGTGAAACCGCTTGTGTGTGTGATGCCAGAATTAATGAGCCAGACCCTGAAGTGGCATGCATTTGATATTCCGCAGACACACGCCGTCTCTTTCACAGCCCGTGGCGAGAATCCGCGCAAAGGACGAAAGCAACAATTAACCTCGATCCGCTGAAGAGATGCAACGAGACTCCTTTTGTTGAAGTAGGTGTTTCGCTTACCCCTTTCCTCTCTCTCTCCCTCCCCGTGTGTGGGGGATGGGAGGGGGTGGACCTGCCCATCACGCTTCTGAATTTTGGCCTCGTTCCTCCATCTTTCTCTCTCTCTTTGGTATTGCGACATTGGAATTGACCTCAAACGGTCAACGCTTTTTTAAATACGTTCTCGATGCATGATTTAACGTCTATTCAGGAACGATTATCACGACGTAATGGGGAATTAAATGGATACTATGTGTTTCTTGACAAATTAATACAGAATAAAATAAGGTTGTTGTTTTTTCACTTTGTCAAATGCGGAATATATAAAGTTAAAATATTGTAATCGTCGAAAATTTTGAACTTCGACAAATTTGTACATTTTAGACCACACAGAGGCCAAAAATATTTTGTTGGCCTTATATCTGCCTGTAAATAAGGTAACATAAAACAGCTTTGAATTAAGCCAAAAACTTTAAGCTTTAAAACCAAATCTATGCCGACGTTCTGGCATAGGGGTAGCGCGTTTTCCCCACGATCTGGACATCCCGGGCTCGATCGGGCATGGTTGTTCTTTTGTGTTCTATCTGTAAGGTGTGTGAATGTGCCCCCCCTCCCCCTGTACAAAGGGGCTGTGCAAACGAATGTGATGAGTGAGCAGCAAAAGTCTTACTCTTGGCCCTAGTTGGCGCTACTACGAAACAGGAGACGCTGATTAGGCTTAAATCGCTTACTACCTCAGCGAGCTTGTCCATGACAAGTGCCATAAGAAAAAAAAAACCTTAGTCTGTAAATTTCTGTCAAAATTTGAATGAAGTACCGTCACAGGAAATCTATCTATCAAGTTGTTTGAGTACAAGTGAATATTATAACCGCAAAACGCAAAGATCTAGGCGGATGAAATTTGTCACGTAGTTTTAGCCAGGGCCTGACTTAACCTAGTTGGGGTCCGGGGCAAAAACTTCTTTGGGGCTCCTTCTGCTTCAATAATTTAGTAATGAAGAACGCTCTTCAAAGGAGAAAGCGTAAAATAAATTTTCTATTCGATTTGGTGGGCCCCCACTTATATAAGGGCATTTTCTGACCTAAACAGAAAAAGTTTTCTGTGATGCTAAATGAGTGAACAAAACAAATAGGATACTTTGAAAAATTAACTGATGGTATACAAAGCTAATTTTATTTTGAATATATCAAAAAGTAATAATAACATTATTTTAATCAAATGACTTTTGAAAAGGTTTTCGATCATTGAATTTACATTATTTTATTTTATTTTACAGAAGGAACAGTTTCAATAATTCATTAAATTTACATTACTTGAAAGAAGAAAGTGTTGTCAATAATTCATTAAATTTCCATTACTTGACAGAAGAAAGCATTGTCGAGAATTCTGTGTCATATGTGTTTGAAATCTTTCTATAAGAAGACCTATTCTAAATAAAATTTCTTGTGGATTTGCGTCTTTTTTATAGTTTGGTTATAAGCAAGTGAGGAGAATGCAAAACAACCCTACCAGCTTTCTATGCTTCGTGTTTTATTGATACCCTCCTGTCATAGAGCATCAAAGATACCCGGTCATCTATTGAAAAAAGAATGTCGACCAAATAAATAAGGAACAGGCTTAACAGGTCAAATCCGAAACGATAAATGGCGACAGCATCGGTCTTCTGACGCGGTGATTATAAAGCAATAAATAATTTTTAAGAGTCTCTCTCTTTAACAGAGGCAGTAGTCGCCAGTGGAGCGTTGTCCACAAACCTCCATCTATTAACATCCTATCCACTAAAGCCGGTAGAATTTTAATTAATCTTTCGCTCTAATCTGAATCTAACAAGGACGTCGTCGTCACGGCCCATTTACTCTCATTACAAACAAGAATAAGAAAGAAAGAAAAAAATAATTCGTGTATTCCTCCGCGTGTGGTGGAGGAACCAGATCCAGATCAAACCATGGACTCTGCTGCGCTTAGGGACTTCTCAATCCGACCTGTCCCATCGAATAAAACCCTTGTGGCACAATTCGTGACTGCCCTACATGACCAGCGGCGTGACCACAGAGAGGAAAAAATGGAGAGAGATATCACTCTTGCGTGGGCGTGCGTGAGTGTAAGTAAACTATGCAAGCAGCGGTAGGAAATAATCCCTGACGAAATGACAAATTGTGCCCCTTTTTTATTCATGAGTGTCTCTGATTGGATGGGCACGTGAGATCTCGATTGCTGATTGGACGGGGGGTCGATACGATTGCGAAATGCCATTCGTCGTGATCACGGTCCACAGCTACCAAAACGAAAAAGCATTAAAAGTGATATCAAGGCTCCAGAAAAAGTAATAAAAATGTCTCCAGTGAATAGTAATGGCCGGTAATAGAGTCAAATATGCGGGAACATGTACTAAATCTCTGCATAATTGTCGTTGATTTTTGTGGTTAGAGGTCTGTACGTTACTGTTGTCAATTTGGTTTCGCATCCTTTCAAATCTGTAAGAGCAAGGATGACTAATGAAGTTTCATAGTGGTTAATTTTTAAAGGATTAAGTAAAATCACGACCTTTTCATATTTCTGCCTGATCAAATATTCTTAATATGTCCTTAACAATGAACACTCTTCGTGCGTTTTTCAGAACCAATAGTTCAGAATCAAATCAATTAATCAATTGTCAATTGGATTTATCGTTTTTATCAATGGAATTTAAGATAAAAAGTATTAATTAAAAAAATATTGATGGCAATATAAGATTATACTGAATGGCATAGGGGTAGCGCATTCTCCCCGTACTCTGGAAGTCCGAGCTTCAAATCCTGGTTCGACCATGGATTTTCTGTGTTCTATCTGTAAGGTGTGTGAATGAGGCCCCCCTCCCGCCTTTTAAAAAGGGTCTGTGCAAGCGAATATGATGAGTGAGAAGCAAAAGTCGTACCTTGGTCCTAGTTGGCGCCCTTACAAAACAAGAGGCGCTGATCAGGCTTAAATCGCTGACTACATCAGCTAGCTTGTTCATGGCAAGTGCCATAAGAAACAACAGATTATACAGTCAACAGAAAATATTATGAGATTGAATGATAAAGTCTTATGTGATTGGTACGAAACTAACCCTCTGAATATGGTCTTGAAAGTTCTGTTATACTCCGTCGCTTTATTCTTTAAAAGATTTTGATCGTCGTTTAAGT
This sequence comes from Argiope argentata, assembly GCA_026289955.1. NCBI lineage: Eukaryota > Metazoa > Arthropoda > Arachnida > Araneae > Araneidae > Argiope > Argiope argentata. Next base: position 839,725 of record JAOUZG010038877.1, on the reverse strand, counting down.
GCAATTATTTATTTATAAGCGAATTGAATGAAATAAAGTTGAGAGAAAAAGTACAATGAATTTGGCTGTTCCATGAAATGAATTTAATTGTTTTTGTTCAAGGGAATTTTTAGTGTTATTATGGATTTTTGACGCTTCATATCGCGACAAGCAGGCTTTGAAGACTCGTACAACAACTGCAGAACCAGTGTTACTTAACAAAAGTTGTGCTATGGTGAGAATTAGAATGGTATACTCTGGTGCAGACGAGGAAAATCATTCTGTTCTTGCTAACAAGTGAAGAAACATTCTGGCACAAAGAAGTTGTTATTAAACAGTTTTCCATTTCTTATTTGGAGATCTTCGGGTCTCAAGAAAAAGGAACTAGTCCCACCACTAAGATTGCTTTCTATATACCATCTCTATTTTATAAAAAAGACTTGAATGTCACTTGATTGTGTTTATTAACTAGAATACTAAGAGAAAGAAAGAATGACCTCTACTTGGAACTAATCAGCAGTTTAACTATTCTCTCTTTCATTTACCACTCCAATTATGCTACGCTTTCCTTGTTAGCAGATCGATCATGTCAAAACCACAAAATGATTCTAAAGTATCCTTGAAACAGAACCTATTTCGGTTTAATAGCGTATTAGTCATAATAGCAGAATAATTAATAATTTCTGTCAAAGCGAATTCATAGTCAGCACAAAATAGGTGAGAGTACAGGTGAAAAAATGGACAAAATATTTATTCTACAGGACAAAGTTTACTGGGATAAAATCAATTTCAGATGCAAAGCAATTGAAAAATATGGAATGAAAATAATCCTTGATAATGTCTCATAAATACTGCGTATTTATAATTTTTTAGAACAAGGAAAACGACAGTCATTTTGGAAATCTGATTTTTTAAAAATGTTTACGTCTCTTTTGAATTATGAAATTTTTATTTGAAGAATTTTTCTAATAAACCAAAAGATATTTTTAAGCTGTAATTAATGGACTATATTAAATGTTTAAAACAAAATTTTGGTCCTAAGTTTAATATGTAGTTCAATAAATAAAAGATTTTATTAGGATGTTAAAAGATGCTATTAAGTTCCAATAACTTTATTTTCCTCATTCAATTTTGTTGACAAAATAGGCAAAAGCAAGTACTCTCAAACTTGTCTCTCATACTTTTCCTAAGAAGAAGTAACGTTATAAGAGTTTTAACGAAACAGTCATGAATTTTTTAAGCAAAGGAGTTGCCTAATGAAGAATGCCATGCAGCTTTACTATTTCATTTCTTGTACCAATAAATTAATTTTATTGTTAAATGTTAAATTTTTTAAAAAATGTAGAATTAGTTCCTCATTTCACATATAGTTGCTGTTGTTACTAATGGTACTTGCCACGGGCAAGCTCACTAAGGCAGTCAGTGATTTTTAAGCCGAGGGTGAGTCTCTTGCTTCAAGAAGCACCAATTAGGGCCAAGAGTACCTCTTAGATACACACTCATCCCATTTGCTTTCACAGCTCCTTTTTACAGGGGGACACATTCATGACACCTCACAGATAGTAGACAGAAGAACAACCATGGCCTGACCGAGAATAGAATCCGGGAAGCCCAGATTACAAGGAAGACTCCCTACCTCTAGGCAGTACACCGAGGAAATAAATTAAAATAGTGAAATCAGTCCTCATAGTAAAAGGCACGTGAAGACAAAAGAAAAATAATTTAAGGAAAAATAATGTAGTATTAAAAAAAATCAACTGCGCGTCTTAAGATTCCTTTTTTAATTCAACAACAACAAAAAAAGAATTTTAATCCATTATGACCAAAAATATTAATAAATCATGACGAAGAATGGAAGCGCATATAATTCACATTTAAATGATGATCAATTGGATCATTTCGCAGAAATTAAGGTACTATCCTGCATGTGGATGTCACTACCTTGCTGTCCTGACCTTATTATTAAGGCATTATGAGTTATTTTTGTTAAGAACTTCAGTAAAATGCTGAAATGCTCACTAGGTAGATCAATTAAAATCATATATAGCTGCAATAAATGATTTAAAAATACTTCAGATGACTTATGTGGCTTAAAATCCGGACATTGGCAGAATTATTGGCGATGTTTTATGAAGATGCTGGTGGCATTTATCTTGTTTCTCAAACCCTAGAAGCATGGGACTCAAAATCTATTCTATGCACAGAGTAGAGATAAGACAATGGAAAATTTACGATATTCAATTAGAGGAGGGGGCAAGAAATAATGTGAGGGCAGCGACCTCATATCAATAAAACCAGTCACTGGATATAACCTCTTTGTGATAAAACCACAAGGTAACTTAAAGATTGACTTCTTGTAATACTCTTAGTATAAGACGTCACATTTGGATTTAAGCATGAGAAATCAATGGGAGTGGTCACCACAAAACGTTCTCTCAAAGTCTTCAATGGGTTTTTTTATCTCCTTCCTCACGTATAAACTGCAAACCTTATACGAGATAAGGATGGGTAATGACCTTGAATGGCACTAGTGAACGATAGTTGCGAAATACAGATCTATAGAATGAATTTTGTATTTTTACTAAATCTATCATGGGGGGGGGGAGTAAGTTTTTGCAATTCCTACTATTAGTTCACACGCTCTCGGTATATATTTATATATCTTGTTCAAATTTTCAATCGTTAATAAAATACTTTTTATTAATCCATTCAAGTTCAAATGCATTTTTTAATACTTTTAATGGATGACACTTGATGTTAATACAGTTTTTTTATTATAATTTGTTAATTAAATTTATTTTTAATGCTTTAAATAGAGTTTTAGCAATTTGTAACGAGCAGTGAAATCAGCAGGCAGCAGGTTGCTCAATCGGTAAAAAGTAAGGATTTCAGTATTTTTCAAAGAGAAGGTGAAGCATACGAGTTCGATTCTTGCTAAAATGAATCATTTTTTGATAAACTATTTCTATTAATTGTAATATTTAATAAAAGGTAATTTTAAAAAAATTTCTTTGTTGACCTAAGTAAGAATTAAATTACATATTTTTTATTACTTGTTTGATGTTTTTTTATCAGTCGACAAATGCCATAATTTGGCACGAAATCATTGTTGCAGTCCCAAGTAGACATATCGAATTTAAATGATTTATGCCACTGCTTTTATGAATAATTATGCTTACATGCTTGCGAAATAAAAGAGTAGTAGATGATCAATCGTCAGACGAATTAGATTCAAAATTTGGTAAGAATCTATATTTCAGATGTTAAATCTGTGTGCAAAATTTTATTTTCTGAGTTCTTTGTGTTCCATACAGGGTCGGACTTAGTCATGTTGGGGTCCGGGGAAAAAACATTTGGGGGGCCCTCTGCTTCACTATTTTAGTAATGAAGAACCTTCATTAAAAAAGGAAACATTAAATAAAATTTCTATTCGATTTGGGGGCTCCAAATCGAATAAAAATTTCGATTTGGAGAAGATTCGGAAAAGCTGCCCCGTATGCCCTTGCCTTAGTCAGGCCCCGGTTCCATAGTTATCGAGTTCCCTTGTACTAGAAGAGCCAGACAGACATTTTCCGATGAATGGATTTCGTACAAAGCTGGACATAAATATAGGGCCTGATTTAGCCTAACTGGATCCCGGGACAAAACTTCTTTGAAGGCTCCCTCTACTTTACTATTTTAATAATAAGAAGCCAAACTTTATGGAGGAATTTAAATTTTTTGATTTGAGGCCTCCCTCTGATGAGGAAGCCCGGGGCAACTACCCCCGTATGCTCTTTCCTTAGTCAGACTCTGCATAAATCCACAAGTTTGATGTAAAGACCATGTGCCAAATTTCATCCATCTTGTTCAATCGTGTCAGATTAAACAACTGGTAGACAGAATTGCGAACATAATGCAAAAATGTGGTTTTCCGAACTCAGATAGGTGTGAAAAATGGAGATTCGTTAAAATCTCGAATCCGAATTTTTCGACAGTTACAATATATTCTCCCTGTGAATTCCCAATAGAAGAAAATAAGAAAAAAAAATGTTTGCTATATTTTTTAGTCATATCATCAAGGTCCGACTAAGCCTAGTTGAGGCCCTGAGCAAAAACTTCTTTGTGGCCCCCTCTGCTTCACTACTTTAGTAATAAGGAACATTCATTAAAGAAAGAATTGTAAAATAAAATTTCTATTCGATTTGGGGCCTCCACATTTGTGGGGGCCCAGTGCAACTGCCCCGTATGCCCCTACCTTAGTCATATCATATCAAATAATCAAGAGATATCATTCAATGAGCGTTTTGAGATCATGATTCTCACATTTTAATTTCAATAAGAAAATAATTTTTGCTTAGTTCCCTGGCGGCAGAAAAATTTTCGACTACTTTGGATAGTTGATATCTTTCTGATGAGTCTTACTTCTCAGGCAAGCTACACTTCCGCTTATTGGAAATATACATTTCGGTTCACACCCAAAAGGAAACTTTGCATACGCAACTGGTTAATGATCTGCTATATTCTAAATCTCAAACATTCATTACCGACTGCTGAAGAATGCAAACATATCTTTTTCTTTTTAATTTTCTACCCCTTGGCCGATGAATTCTACTCCATCTAATTGATTAAGTTGTTCGAGGGTAGGAGGGGGGGGTGATAGATAAGAATACCGGGAAAAATAAAATGAAAGGAAAATAAAAACCGTCGAAATATTTCCACCTCCATTAATCTTTCTCGTTTTTCTCGGTCCGTCGTCGCAAACGATTTCGTCGATTGTCGGCAGCCACGATTCGAGATCGAACAAAATAGCTTCATTGTTTTCCCTCTCCTTCGCCCGGTCGCCATTTTCGAACACCGTGAGAACGATTCGCAGCGAAAAACGATTAGGCTCACTTCACACACACCTTTTTTTCACAAGCTCGCTCGAGTTTACGGTAGCTTTTTTCCCGACCGAGGTCAGCCGTTCGGGAAATATGCAATTATTATTCAAAAGCGATCGCTTTGCTTCTTGGTTTTTGCGGCGGCCTAACCAGTAGCGGGCCCAACAATGGTCAAGTGTCGAGTTTTTGATGGAAAAGAGGGAGAGTCCCTCTCGCTCGGACAAGGTGAGTGAGGAAGGACAATTGGTCAGTCTGCAAGAATGCGTAGGTTCGAGCGGCGAGATAGGATATCGCGATATGCGCGTTCGGAAATGCATCCCACGTGACCGATCCCCAGATTGTGTTGACACACTTCTTTGCTGCAGTGGAAAGAAAAGGCCTGTGACCCAGAGGAAAGTGATGAAAAAAATGAGAATGAATTCACGGTGAATGGTTGTGGTCAATTCTCAGTTACATTAGATGAAGTTAAATCATTAATAAATTCAGTAAAAAATATTTTAAATTAAAATATTTAATAATAATATATAAATAGTTAAATATTTTTGCGAGGGACGACACCTAAAGTGGGAAAAAAGAAAAGAAAAAAAAGAGAAAAATATTCATGCTAAATAATTGTGGTTGCTTCTCGGTCTCTTTGAATATAGTAAAACCTTAATAATAATAGTAGTATCAGTAATATTTTAAAAACTTTTTTAGTATACTTAAACGTAGATTATTTTATTTCAGAATTTAATAATAATAATAAAAAAAAACATTCGTAGAAATAGCTTGCTACTCAAAAAAAGATGAGAAAAAAATATCGCGAACAAATTTATCCTGAATGATTGTGGTTGCATCTTAGGTAGATTGGATAATGTCAAATCAAAAAATTAATTCAAAAAATATTTTAAAACTTTCTTTAATGTATAAAAAAATTCGGTTGAGTTATTTCAAAATGTAATCAGAAAAAAGCAATCACGGAAATGGCCGGAGGTTTGAAGAAAAAGGGGGGGGGGGAGGAACAAATTCATTCTGAACAATTGCTGCTTCTCAGTTATATTAAATAAATTTAATTCCTAAATTTTTTTAGTTTATTAAAACGTTTATTAATCACAGAATTTAATTAGAAAAAGTCCAACACGGAAATGACCTGCATTCCAAGGAAATGTGAAGTAAATAAATAAACAGATTCATCCTGAGTGGTCGTGGTCACCTCTCAGTTATATTAGACGATATTAAATCATAAATAAATTATCTACTTTTTATGTACTTGATTTCAAAATTTAATCAGAAATAAAACATCTCAAAAATGGCCCACGATTCAAAAGAAAAAGTCTAAATTTATACTGAATTATTTTGGCCAAATCACAAAGTCAAATCGTATTATATATAAGTTGTTTTTACTTATTTAATTTGCTTATGAACAAGCCCCCCCCCCCCACTGATACAGCAGAAGATTTAAGCCGAAAGGAGTGACTCTTGTTTTTTGAAGTAGCGCCAACTAGGGCCAAGAGTACGACTTAGCTACACACTCACCACATTTGCTTGCAGAGCCCTTTTTTACAGGGGGAGGGGCACAGTCACACATCTCACAGAAGAACAACCACGCTTAAAAGAACTGCAGAATTGATTTTGATCAGATGGTATTCATTTCGAGGGCTACGAGAGTGAAGGAGTGATTTTCTTAAATAGGATCATTACGTAAGTTGAGATTTGAACCAAATCGTGCTAGCCACAACTGAAACACCAATCGAAGGGATGGTATCAATGAAGTGGTTATTGCAGGTCACCAAGAAAATAAATAGTTTTATACTGATGATAGATATTATAATACTAACGACTATACTAACTACTATCGTATAATACTATTAACTAATTACTAACGTATAATATTAACTTAAGATAGTATTATACTAACGATTAGCACGATTGCTCTAGTATTTTGCAAACTATTAGTACGATTATTCTAGTATTTTGCTAACACATGCCGTTTCTCCACAACATATCTTGAATGAATAACATTGATGTCCATTTTTGAACACAACCTTCGATAAGCATTTAGAAGGAAGCGGAAACATTTTCCACTCTGTGCCCATTATTTTGCGGGCCAGTCGATGGAAACGAAAGTGCTGTATCATACGATATACACCTCGGATTCAAACCCTTATGACTTTGACTTGTTTCCTAGGAAGAAGATACCATTTTGTGGCATTCACTTCAGAATTATTTTAAAGATTCTTCGGGTAACAGACCATTCCTTTCGAACTATCAAAAAGAAAAAAAATGTTGCTTACAGTATCCAGGCAGTAAGTAGGCTGGCTGTACATAGCGCTGGTGACTACACTGAAGAATAGTAAAACTTGCAATATGTATCTCTTTTACATCAGAGCAAATAAATAGTTGCCACAATACAACATTTGTGCAATTAATCATATCTGTATAATGGATTACACTGACTCTTAATGATTATTCAATATCTCTCGTAAAATATGCAAATAATTTCAAAATTAAACTGGTTTAGCTCAATTAGCATTTCTCACTTGAGGGTGAATTAATTTCACTAAAGTCCAACTAGTAGTTCTGAAGCTCTCGCAGTTTCTTTCCTTATTTATAAAAATTATCAGTAACTTATTTCAAAAAAGGCATTATGCATTCGATCATTTTTATTTTCTTATAAATAAGAAAAAACTAGTTTAAAAAATCACTTAGGATAAATATTCGAAAGGCATAACTATTACAAGGATATCCATTAGAGATAAATATCTTTTATGCAGCTGTGTAGTAATTTTTCTATTTTACAATAACGAGGTTTCATTTCTCTTTTTCCTTATTCTGTTATCAGTCATATATTTTATCTATTTATACTCAGTTTATTTGTCTTTTTTCCTAACTGAGGTTCCATCAATTTTTTCTGCCAAGAAATCATTAATTATTTCTAATTTTTTAAACTTGTTTTCTGATTATGTCATTTTTTTTCTAAATTCCAAAATACATACATATTAAAATAGTAATAACAATGATAGTAACAGTAAATACGAAAAATGACTCTGAAATTATTCATAACCATTTCGTACAAATTTATCTCACGATAAAAAAGGTTCATAATACACTACTATAATTTTCCATGCTTAAATTTAATTAATTTTAAAATCATTAGCAGTGTATAATTTGCTTTTTAAAAGCTGGTTCCTAAAAGTTATTAGAGTCAGTAATTTAAATGTTCTCTTTAAAATATTTAATTTTAATTTGATGTAAAATTTTTATAAAAATTAGACTAATTATTTTTAAACTAAATATAATTTTTTAAATAACATCTTTAAAACTCTTTACCCAGATTTATATAAAATTATTTAATTGCAACTCACTTTAACTAGATATAGCTATTACTTCAAGGAACGCTTTCTGGATAACTAATTGCACTGTTTTGAAGTACATTTGGATTTTTTTTTCACATTTTCATAGAAAGTCCTGGCTTTAATATTTGCACTCCTTGAATCATTTTAAATTCTTAATAAAACTATAAAGATTTTTTTAAAGATTAACACAAAAATGCTATGAAATTTTAATGACTGCATAAAAACATTTCTAAAAAATTAATTTTTAATTACAATTATAAAATTATGCCGATTTTTTTACAAATGAGGTTTTATAGGAGATTGAAGAAAAAATAAAAGAAGGGAATTTATAAAATTATGTCACCAGAAGCACTTTAATTTTTTCAAAAATTTATGTATGTATGTGCATATTTATTTTTCAATTCCTACTATTAGCTCACGCACTCTCTCTCTCTC